>VZTL01004871.1:38935-55843 GCA_013400535.1 Scopus umbretta
TTTTGGTTAAGCTTCAGAGCCTGTGAAGTCTTAGTTGATTTGGTATCTGCTTGACTTGGCTCTACTAGTGTTTCATTTGTTCCAGTTGCTGTTTTGCGATAGGAAATCCATAGCTCCAAATAATGTGCATTTTGCTCTTTAAATTGACTATTATTTATGCATAGCAATTCCTTGCTCTGCTTCTTGGCATATTTACTATATGCTTACTGACCAGTTGTAGATAAGCAGTTGAAGGGACACATTTGAAAGACAATTTTAAAATATGCAGCTTTCTATACCAATTCACTTTAGCCTCTAGCATTAGTGATATTTTTTTGTTGGTGAAACAATGACCCATAAATAACTTTATCTTCCAAAAACTCTAAAAACAATACAAAGAAGTCCAAAGGGTAGTAGAATTATCCTAGTTCTTGGTTGCTTGGAAAATTAACTAATATTCTGGCCTCTGAGATTTTGGAAACAAAGTAAAGGACCCTTTTTTAGGTAGCAGGCTGCTTTTAATGGTTCTTCTGTATTAAGGAAAGTACAGTATTGTAGGTTATTTATTTCTGGGCATGCAGTACAGGGTGAAGAGCCTGCAATTCAGCTAGCAATGCCTCTGTGCCCTGAGGTAAACTCTATTTCACAAAGGGAATTTTGATTATGGTCTACTGCTCTGTAGCATAGTGGAGGCTTCAAGAGGCAAGTGGTAAATGCTACCAAAGAAAAGCTGGATTGGAGCCACTGACGTCATCTAAGTAAATCTGCTGTAGGACTATAGCCATAAAATGACTGCCAGCCACTGAGCGCACTTTGGCCTTTTCTTGTCAACTGTTTTAACTGCTGGTGGGTTTTTTTTTTTTTCTTTTCCTCCAAGCAACATGCATTTTGTTTTCTTTTTTTTGTCCTAGTCGTACCCATGATGAAATATAGAAATGCTAACATCCCCTTCCCTCCCCGCAACGCTGTGCGTAGCGTGTGAGGAGCTGCAGCTTGCAGTTTGAAAATTAAGAAGTAAACCAGTACTTTTCCATACATGAGCCTAGCAGAATCAAGCTTCCATTACAAGCTATTTTTTAGGTGCAAGAGCCTGGCAGTTCAAGTTACAGCATACTGATGAGATTTGTGTTGTGGGCAAAAAGCATTTTGATGCACTGGAGGGCCTGCTTCTCTCTGGAAGAACTAGACGTGTAAAAATTGCTGGTTTTGAATTCTGAATTAGCACAAAATGCACGTGTTTGTGAGCGCTTAAGATCCAGTGTTAGCCTTTGCTTTAAGATTGACCTCGGCAGCTCCAGTCACTCCTGAAACAAAACTTTTTGTTGTTCCAAACACCCAAATGTATTGTTACCAGCCGATCTTTTGATGCTACCTTTTATGCACAGCTCAAGGAACCATGTGCATTAACAACAGTAGCTCTAGGATTCATTGATTAATAGGTAGCAGTAGGTGTACCTGTACCTAAGGATATGTCTAACAATGCAATCGATAGCCCACCTGTCCTCCGCTTGACTTTCAGCTGTATCAGGATTGCAACAAAAGTACTTGGGTTTTTGACAGTGGGTTTTGAATTCATTGTCAACATTCTCTTGAAATGAATTTCCAGGAAGTTTAACATACTGTGGTTTTTTTGTTTTTTTTTTTTTTTAAACGGAGTGTGCTGTAAAACACATTTATAATTATTAGCCAGTGTCTCCCATGACAATATTTGTTTACTTGATTTATGTACTTTTTTTTACTTTAAAATAAAAATTAAGCATCACTGGTTTTGAAGTTTGAGTCTTATGATCAGAAATATATTAAAACCAGTATCTTATCCATGAATCATTAGATGAGTCAGTTCCTGAAACCACTACAAGCCTCACAGTTCTTGGCTACGACTGAAAGCAGGAAATCCAGGCTTCAATAACTTCCTTTCCCAGTACTGGCTATAGCAGTGTTAGTGGTTAGTATATGCTGCTTTTGTAAGCAATAGGAAGATGTATGTCTGAGGAACAAAGGCGCTCAAGTCAATTTGCTGAAACTGTTTATAATTTGCGGTCTTGATTTGAATGTCAGGATATATTGGCATATACTACATTCTGTGCTGCAGTACATTTTCCAGCAGTGATATTCAGAATATGAAATAGAGGGAACACAGTATGGCACAATTCTTGGACAAAACCCATCTAATCAGTTTATCAGAAAACGGGAAGATATTTTAGTGATATCATCCAACTCCTGAAGAGTAATGGGAATGAGAACTGAACACATAGGAGCAAATTTAAAATGTTTATTTAGCAGTTACTTTGTTCTATGCTTGTGCAACAAACTATTTTTATTCTGTTTCAGTGCTCCAAAAGGGCTTGAAAAAAACCCAACCCAAACTTGGAACTTGTAAAATAAAAACACATGATTTGTTTTTCAGTCTCCTTTTTTTTTGTAGTGAAAACTGTTTGCCTCCTCATAATCAAGGACACATTGATTGTCTCTATGTCAGTGGAGCATTGTTGGCTGCAGAATCTGTCTCTTTAAATGTGGAGTGCCTGCACACTACAATATCCCTGCAAGAGGATGCACTATTTATGTTTTTTGAGCTAACTGGGCCGGATTCAGGTTTGGTACAATGTTGATCTTAATGTGTTTACACCTGGAAAGTATTCAACCCTTTATGTTTTTCTTAACTATTATGAAAGATAGTTTGGTATCTTGTACTTATTATTTGGTTAATTTAACTCTCTAATTAATTAGCAGCGCATAAAAGCCAAACCTGCCTTCTTTAATTATTCTTTTTGTTCTTCCCTCCAAAAAATCATTTGTACATAACAAACTGGGAAGAACACAAGTATTGAGAGCAATAAATTAGTGAGACACTGCGTTAAAAAGCTACTTTTGACAGCATTGGTTAAACTGTATATGCAGTATTGATTAAGAACAAATACAGAGCTCTTCATTTAAACAAGCAGAATGGTTATTGCACATTAGGCAACAACATCTTTTCTATTAGATAATATGTGAAATTGCTCTAAGAAAGCAAGCTACAAGTTGGATTTGTTCTTAGCTGGTGCAGTTCAGTGTTGGTAAGTTGACCTCGGTGTAACCAATGGCCTTTTATAGAGTTTTGGAGCCAAATGGCTGACACAGGTCATCCCATACTGGTGTCCAGTGCGATGCTTTTTGAGTCTTGGGTTTGTCAGGCAGTACAGAATAGGATCGGGCTGGGGAAAAAGGAGGGAACGCAGACCACCTTGAAGGCAGCTGAGTGCTGAGACCCTTTTCACGTGGAGACCCGTATCTGTGATAGAGACTTTTCCCATCTCCTCCCTCTGTCCATGCAACTCCATGCTCATGGGAAAGACCTGGGAGAGGGTCAATTCCTTGCTCAGACAATGACAACGCAGCCTTTGAGGGACTGTTTTGACTGCCCTTGAGGGAGAGGAAGAGACTCTTCTCTCTGGTTAACGTGTTTGTGTCAGCACAGTTTTCATGGGCACTTTTCTGATGACCTGTACCAACTGCTCTTTTTTTCCAGGTTAGTAGGGCTGGTCGCCCTACCAATAGGGCAATTGGATGTGTTTTGTCATAATGGAGCTGTGCCTGAGGTGGGTTGCTGGGACTTTTGGCATGGCAGCAAGCACCCAAGCAAGCTGCTTTGCTGATTGTGAGGGATTGGGATTTCTCTTAGAATATTTAAGGGGAAGCTATTGAGCCATGGAGGTGCAAATAGCATTTGAAAAAATGTAAACAGAATAACTGGTCCATAGCTGCAATTCTCACAGCACCAACTCCTCTGGTACAGGAAGTTTGCAGAGATTTCAGATTTTGATATTAAACTTTCCCAAGTACCTGCTACTCTGCTTCTGGAGGCAAGTCTACAACAGGCGAGGGAGCTCAGTAGACAGTCATGTCCCAGGCAAGCAGAGATCTGTGCCGTCAAGCTTCTGCAGCGCAGAGCATCACGTGAGCAGAGTGGCTTGGGGTTGGCACAGAGTAGCTATATGAACGGCTAGACTGTTTTGGAGGCAAGCTGGCTTGTCTCACCCTTCCTTCTCTGTCACGTTTTATGGAAAAGGAGCGGCCTTTGAAAGAAGGGCTAGATGCTTACACCCAGGAAGGAGGCTCCCAAGGAGGCATGCATCATTTCTTCCTTTCTCTTGGCTAGTTTAAGCGGTGCTTTATTCACAGATGCTGTGCTAGAGCACCAGCTGTTTGTGTACACAGGAGAAGAAGCCTCACTCAGGTGTGTCCCCTCTGCGATGGGGAGCCAGATGCTGGCGCTTTAGGGATTGCAGTGTTCAGCACCACACCACCTATTGTGGATTTAACTTACTGCATTGTAATTAGCTTCTTGTAATAACAATAATTACAGTAATTAATTTACTGAAATAACACGGATGTTCTTCATGCTGCTTGTGCATGCTGCTTTTGGGACAGAAATCTTTCTTCTTTCTTGTTTTCTGTTTAAGGGAAAATTTAAGCACTTTAGCAGCAGAGAATTGCAGTGAATTTTCACAGGATCACATATATGTAAAAGGCATTGTTCATGCTTGTGACCATATGAAGCACAATTTTCTATTAATTAATGTTAAACAACTGATTGTTTAAGAACAAAGGAAAAAGACATCAAGTGGAATAAGCATCTAGAAGTTTAGAAGGTTATAGTTGTGCTTGATTTCATTTATTTCATTTGCAAAGAAATGTAAATGATTTAATATTGTTTTCCTAGT
This sequence comes from Scopus umbretta, assembly GCA_013400535.1. NCBI lineage: Eukaryota > Metazoa > Chordata > Aves > Pelecaniformes > Scopidae > Scopus > Scopus umbretta. The sequence goes on from VZTL01004871.1 coordinate 43,621, forward strand.
TGAACAGTCCTGAATATGGGAATCGTAATGCATAAGATCTGGAGATACATTTTGATCAAGTTCATACACTTTAAATGTGTATGAACTGAATATCTTTGCGTTACTATCGATCAGAGAGATGTCTTGTTGCTCTAATGTGGATTTTGGTTTGGGATTAGAGGCCTGGGGCTTTGAATTGCTTGCTGTCTGTAGACCAAGTCATCAGTGGCTAGTGATTGATTCATTAATTAAAATCAATTTAAATGGATTTGTAAGCCTCATGTAACAGTTTATCTTATTAACAGTGTGAGAAAGGCACTGTGATCTGCAAGGAATGTGTCACTTTAGACAAAATGTAGCATGATTTTTATGGAAGAATTTCATGAATTGCTGTTGCTGTAAGTGATCTATGCAAATGAAAAAGCCTTGCTTAATTCCTACATTAAACAGACTCTTCCTGTTGAACATGTTTTTTTTATTTTTTTGTGAGCCTCCTCCAAAAGACTTGACTTTAATCTTAATGTGTGTGTGCATGCATGCATGTGAGTGTGTTTGTGTACATATTCATGGTTGCAGAGACACGCTAAGTACTGTCAAGCTTCTGATATATTCTGATCTTGGAGGTTCTTATTTTTTCTGTAACGTCTCCCTCACCCCATTCAAAAATAGCCACAACAAAAAAAATAATTTTCTAAATTACTGAAAACAAAATGACAGAAAGAACATCTAATACTGTTTAATCCACACTCTGCCTGCTCAGCAGTACTGTCTGGAGGAGACACTTTGGACATCTGGAGGGGCCACGCAGGCAGAGGGGAGTTCTGGCAGAAGTGAAAGTGTTGAAGAGATGGCAATAAAAGCTTTCCTGGCTGGGAGAGGGGAGGCTCATCTGTCATCTTTGCATTCATTTTGTAACTTCTTTTTACATCAAGACGTCTAGCAAGTCATTCCAGGCATCTATATATATATTATTATACTCTGTGATCAGGCCTTGAGAATATCTAAGCCAAGGTGTCAGCAAAATCAATGCGAATTTTGTATTTAGTTTCAAACAGAGCAGGGTTATTGCCTCCAAATCATAGCCTTGCCCACAGTTTTTCAGTAATCTCAATAATGTGTGTACTCTCCAATCTGATTTGCTTCTACAGAAAAGGAGATTTTAAATTATGCATGCTACATTGTAGCATCACTTGACATATTTCTTCCCTAGTTCATGCACTTTGTGCATTTGTGATTAGGGAGCAAACTGAATTAAATTACGAGATCCCTTTTTCAATACAATTAAGCCAGTTCCACTTCACATTTCCTCTGCTGCATTGTAGAAATGGAAGAACCTATGAAAACAGGCGGTAATAAATTGTTGATATCAACTGAAAAATTTTAATGAACTTCTTAAAGAAAACACAAAACAAAACCACTACCATCATATAGCTCTGAATTGCACTGGACACATAATCTGTTCAATGCGTAGGCAATTCTTCAAAGCAAAGCACTGTTGATGAGTTTTTTTTGTTAGATAATCTTACTGTCATTGGGAGTACAGGTTACAAAGGTTTAACCAAAAAAGGTCTGAAACTGGACTGATGTGGTAAACCCAGTTGTAACTAGGTTCTGGTGAAATTAAATGCATTGCCTGAGATGTGTGGAATTTGCCACGGTAGAAAGCTTTTTCATTGCTTGTGGAAAATTGAACAAGGTATTTGGGAGATGTGATATTGTAAGAGTAATACCTTACTTACTTGACTTGCAGGAAAGCTTGGTGGTGACCCCCAGTTTACTCCACAGTTATCTCTTGATATTCTTTGGGTTTTGACTTTGGAGGATGGGTGATTTACCTCACCATGCACGTGGGCACGTTGCCAGCCTGCTGCCTACTAATGGCTCCAGTAAGAAATTTGGAGGACAACTCAGAAGTGCACAAGGACAGTGCAAACTACCAAAACAGCAGCTCTTGGGGCTCCTCAGTGCACATGTACACCTTCCAAAAAGCCCATGCTGCCTGCCGCACCAGTCCCTTTCCTTCTCTGAGTCTGCAGCTGGTGCAGATGTGTTAGCGTGGAGGTTTGTGGCTGTGTCCTGCTGGGTTACTTGAGTATGGGAACTTGGAAGCTAGCATTGAAATCTGGGTGTGACAAGTTATTTCATCCTGGATGCAGCCCTTGAATCCAGGGAGAAAATCTTCTTGCCCTGACTTACATTGGCTCTTATATTAGCATGCCAGTTTGAAATTAGAGTAGTCATGCAATAATTATTTATTTTGTGAACCTTTGGTTTGCAAAGGAGCAAGGAGACTCTTGAACTTAGAAGAAATGTGCAGAGCAGTAGCATTTTCTTAAAAATGAGAGAAGAGAGTAAGGCAGGACATAAACAGGATGTAGCTCCCTCAAAATGGCAAACTTGCAGAGAGGTAACTCCAAGGTAGAAGACACAGGCCATGGCTGCTAGCCCTCTCTTCTAGTATTGAATGTATGGAAGTATGGAAGAGTAGTCCTTTCCTTCAGCTGCTTCATCTTACGCATCCAATTCCTCAGCTGTAGAACCACAATTTCAATTAATTGACTTTCTTCAGTTGAATTTCTACCATAGGGGTCTGGCTAAAAGGAAAAGGACGTTGTTGGGGAATAGCTTTTAAATAGCATACTGCATAACCCTGCCATTATGACTTCAGGGAATATTTTCCATTCCGCATTTGTCTATAATGTGAATCTTGGTAACATTTGTCTTGTATTAAGGCTGCAAAGTTTTTTGCGTGTATGTTGCAAATCTTGTGAAATGTTTTTTATTCTTGCAAATTATAAATAGTTCAATTGGCTCAACTATCCCTTTTGTAAGCACAAGATTTTTTTTTTTATATAGTAAGACATAGTTATGGGGCAGTGCTGTATGAAATGCAATTTAGTTGTACAGTAATAAAATTTCCATGGTGTTCTATGAAGGTCGGTGGTATGCAGTTAATTGCTGGACTGATGACGGGTGCTGGTTAGGAAGCGTTGCTGCCCTAGACACTACATATAATAATTAAGCTCAGGGGTTAGTATGAAAAGCATGGAAAATACATGACTGTCATTAACACAGAATTTGTACTGATATTTGTTTTGACAATACTATAGTAGATGTAGGTTCATGCCTTAATGTTACGCTTGCAATTTATAGTTTGCATCTTCAAGGAAAATGTTTGTTCTGAAATTCGGAGGATATGGTCAAAATTAAGAGGACTGGATACTTAATTTGTTCCTGAATTTTTGGTACTTGGTAGGCCAGTCTTACTAAAGAAAGTTTATAGTTCTCTGTATATTCAGAGGAGAGACCTGTGTGGCTTTGAAGGCTTCCAGAGGGAAATCCTGGCCATCCACCCTCTGTGCCTAAATTGAGGTGGATGGCATCTCCCTTGTCTGAATAGGAAAAAGTAGGAGTTTTACTTGGGTAGGGGTAAAGCTGTCATTAGGTATGGAAATTCAGGCGTGGATTTGAGCATCTCACTCTTTTGAATGCTTAGGTTATCTCTGCCTGTTTTATACTGTAGCTGCCCTTTCCTGGGGTAACAGAAGTATGGAAGTATCACTGAGCAAAGAAGAGGAGAATGCTTTGCAGGATAAGGAGGAATGTGTGTTTGAAAGGTTTGATTTAACAGCACCTGCAAACTCTGTGGTTTTTCAGGCTCAGCAAGGTATTTCTGTTTTACTTAAGAGTATTTAGCAAAATTGTAATTAGACTGTAAACCAGTCAAAATGTTAATGTTTGTTTTTCCCCTTTTTACAATGCAGTCCTGTGAATGCAGCTTGCCAGATCCCATTGTATTTAATTCTGCTGCCATGCCATGAGGCTGACTTAGATAACTGGAGAGTATTTAAAATATACTGTGTGGTAGATTCCGGTGCGTGAAACTCTTGTAGCGCACTTGTTATGGTGTGATGCAAACAAGACATAACTGCGAGGAGCACAGACTGAATATTCGGCTGGAGTAGGCCAGATGGAACACAAAATGTCACAACTGTGAAGACTGGGGGGAAATCTTGGCTCCGGAGAAGTCAAAACCATAAATGAATGGAGTCTCCTCCACTTACGTTTACACTTCTGTTCACAAAGAGTCTTTTAGAGCAGCTTTCACTCACTGGCAAACAAAGTAAAGAAATTAAGGAAAATTCAGATTAATATTTGTCAGTTCAATGTCTCTCCCCAATTTTAATCAAGTCATTTACCCTCTTTAGACCAACTGCCAAAGATGATAATTGCTCTTGTTTATCCCCTGATTTTCAGTGTCCACATTTTATGGGGGTATCAGTTGATATGAATATAAAAAGGCCAGTTTGCCTTGGCTTAGTCCATCTTTGTAAAAGCCATGACTTGGAAATAGGAGAAAGGTTCCCCGTGGAATGCTGCTGCTGTTGAAGGCATTGAAATGTGTTGTGAATCCCTGCAGCTAAGTGCTGTGGGAAATCATGAACTAGCATTTCACCATAGGGTGCGGAAGTGGTGTTCATAGATACTTCAGCGGAACAAAAACTTTTAAAGTGATGTTTTAGAGGGTTTACCATTTCCCTTGGGGGCTAAACTTCAGTAAGTACGATTGCCGTAGATTCAAAATAAATAGAAAGTTTAAAAATATTTTGCAACATATAAATATAGCACATAGCCAACTCTTACCAACCCATGTTTAAAGTAATTGGATTAGAGCTCTTCTAATCTGGTGATTTTAACATGGCTGGGGGTTTCTTTCCTGCTTCTGGAAGAAAGGTGATCATGTGATTAAGGCACAAGTCAGGGGGCACAGATTTGCATTCGGTTTCTGGGGCAGAGTTGAGTAAGGAAGCTGGGAGAAGCCTTCATTGCTCAGATTACTAGTGTAGGGGCAGTTGGGGAAAAATCAGAGAAAAATCCATCCCATCGCATTGGGTGTGTGAGTTAATATTTGCAAAGTCATTTTATATACCTGTGTGGAAAGTGCTGTCAGTATAAGTGATTGTCTCTGAGATAGAGATTTCCCTACTTCTTTGCTTTACACAATTTTCCGTAATTGGCTTGGAGTGGTGAGATTGAGTGTAATTAAGTCTCATAATTAATTAATATGAGAAAGCCTACGCAAAAACAGAATAAGTATTTCAGATTTCATGATTTGTTCCCTTCTGTAAAATTGGAGTAATAATACCTTGTTACTTAATGCTGTAAGCGATAATTGGGTAATAGTTATAAAGTGCTTTATTATGAAAATGTATGTAAAGCACCATTTTTAAGCGGTGAAACTGGTGTATAGGTCTCAGTCCTTGCAGAAAAGCTGATTTTCCTCCGAAGTAACATGCTGGAACTGGTGTATCCCAGGACCAGAAGAAATATCAAGTCAGTATTTAAGGCTGCTCACAGAATGATCACAGCTTTTTGAAATATTCTTTTTGAGGACTTGCCTTTTTTTTCCTTTTTAATTTAAATAATAATTTAAAAAGCCATAGTTAGAGGTGTAATAACAGTGATTTAGACTTCCCACTACACTAGCCATCACCAAACAGGCAAAACAGCCATATACATAATTTAGGACATAAAATCTCCAGGCATGTTTTATGGTGAACTTTTAATAGACTGCTTTCATCGCGTGCAGCAATTCCAGATCCGTGAGGGTAAGGCAAGTTACAGAACCCCCTGGATCCCTTTCTGAGAATGACCTGCCAGCAGCTTGTCTTTCGTATTTTGCATTTGTAAAATTGAGTACAGGTATTGACCTGGGCGTTCACTCCACTGATCAGACACTGAATGTAAACTGAGGGCTGCCTGTGAATGTCCGTCCAGCAGCCTGTGTGGAGGAAAAATCGCCTGGGCTGCCTGTTTGGCGGACGTGTCCAGAGGTGAAGAAAGTGAGGGATGAGTCAAAACCAGCTGCCCTGATGGCACTGAGGACAGCAAGCAAAGGTCAGCAGGTCTCTGCTGCCTGGTGAATTTCTGGGAATAATGCTTGGACTAGGGACGGGCCATCAAAAAGCTCATTCTCATTGCTCCCTGGAAAGGTATGGAAAGCCATGAAACATGGCCGGAACAGTCAGAACTGAAGCTTTTCAGTGGAACTGCAAACAATATGGCCGCGAAGCCAAGCCAAAGGCAAGCAATTCAAAGCCATGCCCAGACCATACTTTTATCAGCTCTTTGGCTTACTGTACCAGCTTTGCAAAACTGAAGAAGTGCAGGGAATAACCCCAGAGGAGGAAGGACGAACTTTAAGTAATTAGCCTTCCAACTGCGCAGCAGACAGTATTTGTGCCTGGCAGGAGGCCAGGCCATCAATACTACTGGTGAATGAAGCTCGCTTCAAGCAGTCTATGACAGCCTTGCCTGAGTGGCTCTTGGAGGTGTTCCCTGACGGATCACTCACGGGACTGGTCAGACAGTGGTGAAGCGGTTCACTTTGTAACTCCCAGCATTCCAGTAGCATCCTGAGTTAAGTGAGGTGGTGATACATTTGCCTATTGCTAACCTCAAAAAGAAACTCCCCAAACCGACTTACTATGGGGAATATAGGAACAGTATTTTGGAATATGCCTCCTGTAGATGTAGCACTACCGATATTTAACTGGTATAAATGTAAGTTTTAGAAATGCATAATCTTGTATGATAAAGTTTGGCAAAGAAATGCAGTATTCTCTTTTATTGTTAGCTACATCCTTTTCCTGTGAGAGCTTATGAGAATGTTTTCATACTTAACATGTTTCCTCTCCTCACTATAGTTCATCTGCCAATCTGACCCTCCCAAGGAAAGTAAGTTGGCTCTGATACTCAAATAGACGAGGAGAGTATCATCAGGAAAAGAGCAGGCAAATTTAAGGTCTAGCCCTTTCTGCGGAGCAGGGTTTGGCTCTGTGTGATGCAGAAGGTGAGAGTCAAAGGCCATCTGTGTATCTCCACACCACTGTAACAGACGTCAGATAAATACACTGTCCCTTTTGTAAACTTCTTAAGAGAACTTCAGAGCAAACTGTTGTTTATCATGAAGCCGTGGCAGCTGCTGCGTAGCTAAATCTGCAATTGAATTGCCATAGTATATGAGCCTCTTGCTGTGCCCCTCATAAAACTGCCCTGAAAGAAAGTCATATTTATCTCAAAAGTGGCAGGCTTGGCGTGATGCCCTGGTAACTTTTTTCCTAGCAAACCTGAAGTGAAACTAGCTCACCCTATCTCTGCTAGATTTGAGTTCACCTAACCTTCTTTTGAGAGAGGCTGAAAGAAAGAAGGGGTGGGGAGAGAGGATTACATACAGTTTTTTAGATTTCCCTGGCGCATTTCCACTACCCCACATGAAACATCTTTTTAAAATCACCATGAATTTTGAAATATATTTAATAATTAAATTAAGATTGTTCCTATTCAGTTCTGGCTTTGCTGAGTTTTTAATGCAGGAGTCAAATAACTACTGGAGACATAAGAAAAACAAATGCTTGGCACTTTTCCCTACAAGGCTGAATGTGAGTCAGTATCTAAGAAGGCTTCTCAATGGAAAATGAGAAAATAATCTTAATAAAAAATTCAAATTATTCAGATGAGCTGCTTGTAAATTACGCACATAAATATAGTAGTTGCCACAATGAGAAACTTCTCTAACACTTTTTGGCAGACATTAACTTGAAAATAAAGACTGAGAGATAATTACTATTATTATTCTTATTACTACTACTACTGTCATTTCGGTTTGTGCTGCATTAGCATTAAGAGGCCCAAACGAGCATCCAAAATCCACTGTTCCAGACTCTGCTCTACTGTAAAGACATATTTCCAGCTCAGGAAAACTTAATTTTCAAATGCACAAGACCAAGCACAAGATAGGGTCTCAGGCAAGAGAAGTCAAGAGTCTTGCTCAAGCCCCACAGGAACTTGTGGCAAGACCAGGGTTTAATCCTGATCTGCTAAATTACAGTCCAGCCTCCTAACCAAAAGCTGCATCCCTCATGTAAGCCTTTTGAATTCCTCTAACGGGATGACGCTTTACATTTCTGTAATATCAAGATAAGGTATTGACACCTTAGAAATGTTATACTGGACGCCAATCAAATAGATCTTCAGGAGGATGTCACAGGACGTCAGAAAACTTCATGATTTTTTTTCTCCCCCCACCCTTTTTTTTTCTTAATATCATCCACCAGTTTAAGTTTTATTTCCTTTTCTGAGAGACTGCACCTCCCTCTCACAACTTGTCACACATTGTGGAGTGTAGAGGTGCAGCATCCAGAACTGAAAGAGGAAATGTGCTGATTTTGGCAGTTGACCAAAATGACCTCATTTCTGTGCTATTGGAAGTTTGTGCACTTTTCTGGCAGGCAGCACAGTTGAAAATATGATTGCCTAGTTCATAGCATGTCTTCATTGAAGAAAATGCTTGCCAGATACTTAAATGCTTTATTCAAATCCCTTCTAGTAGCAGAACATACCTGATAGGCATAGGCAGCTGGACAGCCTGGTCAGAGGGAGCAAGAATGGGACAACTGGATTCAGAGGGCAGAGGAAATGGGATAAATTTTGGCACTTTGTGGGTGAGATCTCGTGCTTTTAGGGCACTACAGGTGTGTGTGAGAGCGGAACAGTGTAATGGAACACCTGTGACTTTGCACCTGGGGCTTGTGTGCCATCTTGGTGCTCACCAGCTTTTGGAAATGTTCCCTGCCTCCCCATGGTGCATGGTCTGGCATCCCAGCAGCTGGGCTGCTGGTGAGCCATTGCGCAACACCAAAGCCTGCGAGGAATTGTCTTTCATTGGAGCACTACTGCCTCCCTCTCCCTAAATGAAGCCTGAGACCGTGGAAACTTCTGGTGAGTGATGCAGGTGTATCGCTAAATGAGATTATTGTAGGGATGTGCTTTGGCTTTGGCTTGCCCAGAGGCTCTGGTGGGAATGAAACCTGCCACTGCAAAAGGACACAGCAGCCTGATAGACTGTTTTAAAGCTGGCCTGCAAGAAAAATAGGAATTATTCAGAATTGTAATTGAAGAGTCAGGTGAAAATTAACTCTTACTTCTTAAGTTAAAAAAATCCCCCAAGTGGTTAATTATTTCAGAAAGAGAAAGTAATAAAAGTCTGCATGGAAAAAAGCTATCTAGATTTGAATGTTGACTATGTGATTGTATCAGAGGTACAGATGTATGTGTACATTATAGTCTCCTAGAAATATGTAATCTTCCCAGAAGAACCTGACTGCAAATCACAGAAATCTTCTTTTACTACTTTCCACCCCTCCTGAAAATGTTTTGGGTGTGTCTTGTGCATCAGAAGGGGATGAGATTGTTGTTGAAGGTTTGGCCTTGGAGAATGTAAGGGCCACTGAAATAGTTTGGCAAAGGAGTTGAGCAACAGCAAACGGCCTATTTCCCTTCACCAGGTTAATTGTGTAAGAGCTTTCTTTTTCCCAGCAGGATTGATTCTCTTTTTTTTGATTTATTTTGTGAGGATACAACTTTTGGCAACCCACTAACTATTTTGATTACTTTTGGAGACTGAAAATAAAGTGACAAAAGCAAATCTGCTGCAAACCTGGAGATATATTGATGGGCCATTATCTTGCAAGGAGCTTTTTATGGGTAGACTCCCAGAATCTAGTTGAAATTCTTGAGAACTCCTGCATCACATTGAACAAGTAGTCTATAATTAAATTATATCAGGCTCTTCCTAGTAAAGACACTGCAATAAGACATTGCTGCTTTGGGGGCATTGAAACAGCTTTGTCATATTTGTTCCACTGTAGATGCAAAGCTTTGAATTTCAGTAAGAGCTTCTTACAGGCTGGTTAGATTAGAAGTCAGCTGTTTAATTGTACAATTTTAGGTGTAAATGTGAACAGATGAAAACCGCAGCTAGGGACTTGGACATTTGAAATAACAAATAAAAAAACCCTGCTCAACACTGCTTTCGGGTTAACTGAGGGTGACCATGGATTTGTAAACTATACAGAAGCACCATATTAAAATAAGTAATTTATCGCATTGCATGCACCATATGATAGAGCTATGTGTTTTTTTTTAAACGACAAAAATTGGATTATCTTTAATGGTGTCAACAGATGGTGTGTAATGGGCAGTAGAATTATGGATTATGAGACATAACTTTCACTCCTAGGTAACCTGACTGACAAAACCTTTGTGCCTTATAAAACCAAGATATTCAGGGAGTGAGTGGATGGCAGAATTATTTTTTCCTACCCACAAAAATTCCCCTTGACCAGGAAACAAGTTCATACGTGTAGTCAGAGAAAGAAACATGCAATCAAATGAAAATATTTCTACCTCACTCTTATTACTGTTTGCATTTTTTTAACATTAAACCCAAAATTGTTTTTAAAAAGGCTCTCTCCTTATTAATGCAGTTAAATTTCATTAATTGCTGTAACTTGAACCTTGCTGGTGTTCATTGTATAAATACACACTAGAAATAAACCTGAAAAAAACCCTCTGTTATCTTAAAATGGAAGGCCAAGCTGTGATTTGGAAAAGTCTCTGGTTACCTGCACATATTGGTATAGATTTTGATATAGCAGAAGCATTTCCAAGGAAGGTATAAGCCAGAGGCAGTATCCTGGGGAACAGGGAAGCAGAGCGGAAGGGCTGGAGCAGCCAGTGGTTCCTCCTTCTCTGGGTCCACTCATAAAGTGGCCAGGTGCTCATCCGGAGTCGGGAGAATCGCCAGCAGTCAATGGTTTGAAATGCATGCCAGCATGTTGGATTTCAGTACCCACATCTGGTTCAGAGAGCAGGCGCAACCCCCTCTGCCTGACACCCAGGTAAAGGGGTGCAGTAAGTCTGACACTGCAAGTTCCCTGATAGCGGTGGGAAAGGCGGACTTATGCCTTTATTTTCTGTCAGCCAGGAGGCCTAGGAATAGGCACATTTCTGAAATGCATGAAAATGTAAATTCTGAAAAGACATGTTTGGTCGCCAGAGCAGAGCTGCCTGCCCGGAGCACTGGCAGCACTGTGCCTTTAAATTGATGCATTCACGTTAAAGGGAGACATTTAAATAATGCAAAGGGGTAAAGTAGCTTGAGTTATGTGTGGTTTTAGCTGGGTGACTCTTACTGCCTTTTATGGAAATCTCATCTAAAGTCCTGCACAATTATCCCCAAGGGCAAGTATTAACCCTGTAAAAGAAAGGATATCTACAGTTACACATCAGACATTACGTATCTGTGCGATGGCTGTGGTTGACTTTGGCCGAAGATGGTGCTTTATTAGAGCCGATGCTGGTGGCTGGATAACGGGAAGCGGGGCTGGCTTCCTTTATTCATGAGAGGGAAACTCTTCAAGCAGAGTGATTAAACCATAGCACTAATTAAGCGCTCGCATCACTCTGCAATAATGAGGTGCTGCTCATAAAGGAAAAAAAAAAAGGACCTGTAGTGGCCTCATTCTTGAAGGCCACGAGCTCGGCTGTGCTCTGGCGGGGCGGAGGGAGCTCAGCGCGGCTCCTCTGTGTTTTGCCACGGAGCTGGGGCAGAGTATGGCCTCCGTTCGGGAGTGCAAAGTCGCAGTCCCAGGGCTCTTTGTCACCTCCCTTTGCTACCGTGAGGATAATGTCCTCGCCGCCCCGCGCATCCCTCTGGCTGGGGGGCGGAAGCGGGAGCCCTGCTCCGGTGGTGGCCGCCAGGGTGTGGTCTATGTTTTGGCAGGGCCTTTTGGGCTTATGGAAGGGGCCGTATAAACCGATGGTTAGTACAGCAGGCTTGTGAGAAGGTTGTTTATTGATTGAAGCACTGTATAGAGCAGTGAGTTAGCATTGCATTAGCTGATGCGTGGCTGCCGTTCTCCTGCGGGCTGGCTGCCCGTAGCCAGAGCTGCCAAACCTTCCTTGGATTTATTAATCAGGTGATGTCACGAGTCCGGGCCAGTATGTCTGCACTGGCCCTGGTGCCTGTCAAAACTCATCTCTGGGGGAAAAAAAAATCCCACATGTGCAATGGGAGTAGCGAGCCATAGTCTGCTGTAAGGTGCGCATCCACGTCTTTGGTCACGACGCTCTACCCCTCAGGAGACACTCTGGCCTCTGCAAACATAGTTTGGAGCTTGTTTGGGAGCCGCTGAGGCTGTGTCCACATGTGTAATACCACGTAACAGCTCCTAACATCAGATAGCAGCAGTGTGCTTTCCTGAGGTAGGAAGACGAGAAAAATATTGTCTCTGGTTGAAGATACAAAGTGAAACTTAAGGAGGGATAAAGCTGGAAGGAAGCCCTGGCTGAGAGCTAGCTAGAGCATCACAGCCGCAGCAGTGCCCTGCTGCACCTGGGG
>VZTL01004879.1:1925-12339 GCA_013400535.1 Scopus umbretta
AAACCCAAAGAAAAAGCCTGACCAGTGCTTTTAAAGAGAGCAATCTCAATGGAAAATGTTAAATTGATTCCACAGTATGAGTGTTAGATGTAAAATCTTGCTCTAGAACAGGCTCCTGACTTTCTTTTTGGTTTTCTGGCCGGCAACGGATGTTGTTTCTGCCACCTGTTTGAAGACAATTGTGCAACTGGGACCATGGAATGATGTCCAGTTGCCTTTTTTAGAATATGAATAGGGCTTTTGAATTTGGCTGTGCTGAGCAGTTTGGGGCTGAATCACTCTGTAGACTTGCCAGAGAAAGTGTTTAGCCTATGGACATGAGCCAAAGCCCACTGAATCTCACAGCAAGGTTCTTTTTGGCTTTGGTGGGCTCTGGCTCAAGCTTTATATGAATGACAATCTCTTATCTGGAATTATCAAAAATTCCTCATTTTTAGTTTCTGTTTTTCTTTTCCGAAAGAGTTTCACCTATATTTTTCAGTTTAAACCCCTGCCACCTGGCTCTGCTCTTCCCTCCTCCGAACGGAACATTAGGGCTGATGGTAACGTGGATGCTCTGTCATGAAAAAGTCAGGGGCAAGGAGCCATTTCAGAGCTCAGCTGCCTGAACTACTTTGTACACACTTTTACTTGCTTTTCATTTCTGAATATGTGCTATTTTGAAACGCCTCAAATACTGCTGGACTCCAAGCTATTTTGGACATGAGCATGTCATTTCCCTTCCCTCTGCTGCAATCACAGTTGGATCCTGCAGGCATTTCCCATAACAGGCCTCAGTTATCAACGGCAGGAGTTTTAGTGTATTTCCCTTTGCAAAGACTTTTGTTGCCAGATGGGAGTTGTTAGTTGTTTATATCAGGCTATGAGTAATGCCCTTTTGCTAGCACTGTACACAATGGTTTTTTTGACATTTATTCCTTCTGTTGTTATACAATGTTAGCTTTGCAAGTTATAAAGAACAACCTTTTTCCCTCAGGTGTCCTTTTGTGTGCTTTTTGCTCATTTTTGCTCATTTTTTGAGATTCTTTCTTTTCCAATTTTAAAGGTAAAAAGAATATATAATAATAGAAAAATGAACAACAAGCTTAGAGACCTTTCCCAGTCTGCTGCTCACTGCTGTGAATAGATGCTAAACATAGATTTGTGGGTCCACTTTCAGGTTTCTCAAATTCTGTTTCTTCTTTACATCTGTTACAGGGCCCCACTTTCATGCTGCTTTCCTTGGCTCTGTGGGGTGCAACCTAAATTTTACCAGCTCCCAGCACTTCCATTAAATGGTGGGATGAGCCCTTTCTCTGCAGACCTCACTCCATCAAAATTCATACAATAAGACCTTATCTTGTGGGCCATTGAGCATGTTCTGTGAGAAGAGCCCTCAACCCATGCTTATTCTGAGTATGGACCCTCAGTATTTGGTCCATCAGCATGAAGTCATATCTTGATAATGAAAACCATCCATGTCTTTAGCATCTCTCTCATACTCTTTCATTACACAGATAGATGAAATTTTTTATCCTTCCATCTGCTTGCTTCCCAACTTTTTCTGCCTTTTCATTCCAACAAAGTTGGCTTTAGCATGACTGTATAGACTGTCTGTAAGGTACTATACATTGCTGGAATGGTGTCAAAACCGTGTAGACACCTTCAGAGCCAAATTATCATGCTTGCGCTACAGTTCTGCATAGAAGATAGAGAGCTATGCCAATCCTGAGCCCTTCAGAAGGCCTTGGACAGCCCGTGCCTACCACACTATTTTCCTGTGTTGCTTCTTGCACATAGATGTGTAAAAACCTGCTCCAAGAGCCCACTGTCAGGAAATGTCCCAATTTCATGTGGTTCCCCAGGGACCTATGGATCAGGCTCCCAGTAGACCTGCTAAGGAGATGTGTCTCTGACATTCCACACTGTCTAATGCAGCTTCACCTTTTTTAAGTTTATGAACCTGTACACTTTTCCCACCAGAAGTACATGCCCCGTTGCAGTGAACTAGACCCTCCCCGTCTTGCTCTTCCTCACTTCAGTTATCTTTCACATACCTCTTAGAAATAGTCTTTAACAACCATAAAACCTCTTAACCCTAAATATATGGGTAACATCTGCACTGTGCACTCTACAATGACAGTTATTTTAGGAGAAGCATGGCAGAACTTCTGATCGGATCCTAATTATATAGTTGCCCTTTTGCCTTTAGCCACTACTTTGGAGTCTCCCCCTGCTTAGGACTGTAGAAGGGTTTGTGAGAACACAGAAAGAAATAGATGACTGCTGTAAAGACTGTGCCTTCTCTCTAGCATTAACTCAGCCATGGAGAAAAAAAAAAGGGAAAATATGCCCTCAGGTATGCTTTCCTTGATGCATATAAATTCAGGTCCCATGAAAATATTTATCTGTAAATAAGCAGCTTGGTTTAGTCTTGTTTCTCAAGGTTACCTGGTTGCAGGGTATAGCTTGCACTTGGTAATAAGTAAAAAACAAGTTTGATCACTGGAATTCTGTTATTTTCATCTGCAATATTATGCAAGATCAAGGTAACAAATTTTGTTGCCAGCTGGAGCTGCAGGGTAACAGGCTGCTGCTGGTTTTCCCTGTAGACAACAGCAAAGAACACATTTTATGTCAAAGTAATTGCACTAACAGGTGCCGTTGAGCAACTGTGTTTTGGTTGCGACACTGTTGTGGCTCAGTGCTTACCACAAATGTTTATATATAAAAAAAATTCGGTTCTGCTTTTAAATTCCTATTCAACTGACAAGAAAGAATAGGGTAAACAAGGGTGAAGCAATAACTACAGTTTAAAAGCTAGAAAGCCTCCTTCCTATTTCTGGTGGGTGAATACCACTGTCCTATCACAAATCCTTCCTTGGACATTTATCACAGCAACTGTAAGCCAGCATGCAGTGCTGACAATATTAAGACCTGTAAGAACTGGATGAGATTCTTGCAGTGGGATACATGCTGATGTGATTATGTCACATATTTAGGGAATAATGTAATTTCATGCACTGAATGCTGGACACTGACTGCTGCATGTGCAGTGGGCCCTCTTCCTGCCTGCCTTTCTTGTTCACTTGACCCCAGTGCTTGGCTGCTCCTGTTGCAGAAAGGGCAGTCAGTTTAAGGTGCAGGAAAGAGAGTGCTAGCTGCACAGCACCTTGGAGCCCATAGCATTTAGGGATTACAGAAATGGTGGTAAGCTTGGAGAAGGTTCCTCCTCGTCTTGTGAATCCATGTAAGCTAATCTGCTAAAACCACCACCTCCTTTGTGCCAGGCTCATGAAAATGTTTACTCCGAGCTTTTCAAAGCTGTGGACAGCTGGAGAGAAAGCCACTCCAAATAAGTGTATGAACTGAAACACTCCATGCCTGAGCTGGAAATCTTATGTGAGCTGCCCCAAGAGTGTGTTTACAGGGTTGTAGGTATATACAGTGGTGTAATGGGACTGATATAAGATCCCCTAAAGATGGATTCTCCAAATCAAAATTTAACCATTTAAAAATGGGACCGGTGGGTTTAGCTATCTCGTTAGTGTCCCCATAAAACCAATGCACACCTTATACTGTCTAACCTAGATGTCTATTCCAAAATTAATTGTATATATTTTTGGAAGCCAAACATACATGCCTGCATCCTGCCAAATGCATCCAATCTAAAAGACATCATCTCCTCCTAAAAAATACACTCAGAACACTCCACTGGAGACAGTGGAGAAATCCAGCAGTGTTTTGCTTTCTTTGACTAGCACCTCCACCTTTCTGTCTTGCTACGTCTTGCGCCTACAGTCTCCATGCCTTGTTGGTCTGCCATAGCTTCTTCCTCAAAGCTTCTTTCTTGGTCTTATCATGGATAGATGACTTCTTCAAGGACTGCAGTATTTGACAAGACCTCCTTCTCATGCTTTCCTCAGTATCCATCTTTGTCTTTTCCTTCTTAGAAGACACTGTGTTTTCTCACTTGTGGGCATTCCTTCCAATCCTCCAGCTGCTCCCTTTCCTCCATGCATACCCACCAATGTATTTCACTGTGTTTCTCAATCTTACCAATTGCCTCTTTCACTCTAAGGCCAATGACTCTCAATCCAATTAGTGTATTTTAATTTACTCTTCAACATTGCTGCATTAAATGTACACATGCATGTTCTGAGCCACAGCTGAGGCAAGCGTATGCACTGTTGCCTAAACTTTGGTGAATGTGGGTTAAGATAACTCGCTATTTCATATTTTCTAGGGTTAAACAGTGCTGAAAGTAATCAAGGAAGTCTGAACCCTAAATTCAATTCACTCTACATTTTGGTATCCTAAGACTTTGCTATTCTCACTCCCTTCTTTAATTCCCTCTGCCTGTGACTAGTAATTTTCTTTTCTTTTGGACTGGTGTAATACCCACAGTGCTATGCAGATATCGTTCTGAATAGATTATTCTAGCTCAGTTTTCAAGATGGAGCTAAATTAATCCATGACTTTTCCATGTTATGCTGTCACACTTTGTACCATGAGAAGAGCAGATGACTATTCTGTCTGAACCAAACATTAGAGTAATCCTGTAGAGGCTTCCAGAGGGATTCATCCTGGCTCCATCACAGGGTGTGTGAAGCCTCTCCATGTCCTCGGCTGTAAACTCCCACTCCCAGCCCCTTCATTTCTGTGCTTGTGAGAATGAAAAATGCTTTCATGGTATGCAGTGATGTTTTCAGTTTGGGTGCTCTTTTTAATTTTTTTTTTTCCCAAGGAAGCATCCCTCCATTTTTGCTAACAGCTTTTTTTTGTATGCATGGGAGTGGAAAAGACTCCTTGTTCTGGTCTTCTCAGTGTCTTTCCTGCCCTTAGAGCACTCTTGTATGATGTTATAGACAGATTACCATTGCTTGGTACTATTCAGAACACTGTGTTTTACAGTCTCTTCATAAAATCCCTTTCTTACACAATGCCCATGCTACGGGCATCAATAACATTCATATTTTTATCTCTTCATCTTCCTTTTTTTGTAAACAGCTCAATAAAACGACCTAAGTTGTCACGTGTTTCAACTGAATAGCCACAGTATTGCACTGCTGTGCAATACTTTCCCCATCCTCTCTCTCTACCCAAGATGTCATGTTCCTTTACACTGACACATCCAAAATGTGGTTGGATACTTCTGGCAGAGACGGAGTTGGGCTACAGATGGGAAACAGTTGAGAACAACTTTCTAGCAGCACAAAACTGCTGTATCCAAAGCGGTACGGAAGGCATTACTTACCTTCTCATGTGAGTGGTTCTGGCAGGGGAAGTCATGGTTTAGCAGTGATCTATGGTGACCTTAAAAGGGATTTCCTCATCTGGGGCTCTCTGAAAGCTTTTGGGGCAACTTCAGCCTAAGAAGATCTCTGCTGTATGGTATAGTTTGACTTGGTCATTTCTGGCACTTGATTGGTCTTAATAAGATTTTTATTTTTGCATGTAATAAGCCTCATGTGGACACAATATGGTAGTACGTCTTTTTCTAGTTCTTATGACTGCTGCTTGCTTTTGGTTTTAGAGGGGAAATCTAATGCTTCAGGCTGGGCTATTCTGTTGAAATTCTAAAAATTGTCCTCTTCTGCCATCAGCCAGCGGGCTTTTGGGACCTGGCTTCGGGTGCCATTCCTGGGGCTGCAGAGCTTCCTTGGAACAGCAGTGAGGACATCCCAGCTCACAACTTGCACAACACCCCTCGTCAAACTGAAAACCAGACAAGTTCATTACAAATAAAAAAATCTAAATTTCCTGAAAAACTTGCAAGACATTTGGGTAAAACTGGAGCCATGGAGTGACTAATAAACCAGATGAAAAGAAAGTGTATAGATTTGATAATGTAATGCCAAATTTCATGTAAAGTCTCTGAGGGATTACATGAACGTGAAACTCAATCTTAAAGTTGTGGGATGTGAGACTATGTGAAATTAAAATAAAAAAAAAAAGGGATCATACACTTGGGACAGAATAAGTTGTTTCAGTCCCTTATTGTGTTTCCCCATACTGAGAGGGCTTGCTCTCTGTGGCAGTTACATGGCAGCTGCCATCTCACTGCAGAGCACCACAGATGGTGGAGAGAAGAGACAAACTCTGCCTGTCTTTTGATGGGTTTCTGGGGTTTCTTCTTTCTGCCATTCACATGGCATGGGAATAAAAACAGCCCAATGAACGGGGAGCATTTTTATCTATCATTTTGTTACGCAAAATACCCACAGGTTATAACTCATCTGTTTTGTTGAAAATGCAGGTGAAGGACAAGAGGTGATTTACTTTGGTGAAGTTGAAGGGGAACTGTGACTTCCTGCAGCAGGAAACCACCTTCTACAGAAAGAAGGTTGCAGGGCAACATCTAAGCCAGAGCTGGGGATACTGGGGGTCAGAAGGAGTGTTAAAGGGGAGAAGGAAGGGGAGAGAGGACACAAGGCAGAGCTGGGTCTGGCATGAACTGCTGCTTTTGGGGACGTATCAGCTCTCGGTTTCTCCAGGTGGAAGCAGGGCAGGGTGGGACATGCGTCTCCTGTGGGAGAGGCCCAGAGGCTGGTGCTTCTTCAACTGACAGGGCAGCAGGACATCCTCAGTGATCCTGGCTGGCTACCCGCTCCTCACCCCCATGGAGGTGGCGGCTGTTGCTGAGCTTGCTTCAGAAACCAGAACTGCTTCAGATGACACCATGGACAGTATGGCACACCAGTGCTGCCTGTCCCACTTCACACCTTGGCCAGAGGGCTGCTGTGTGCTCTCACATGCCCACTCCCCCCACTAAGGCTTTCTGTCACAACTGAAAACTACCAGAGGGGAAAAATGTTCTTTTCTCTTTGGTAAAAAAAGATCTAGGCAAGCATTATCGCATTTATTCCCTCAAATAATAATACAATATAGTAATTCCAGTGGAAAACATCTACTGTTACCAGGAGTTTGTCACCTGAGTTGAAATCCATCCAAAGACTATTTTTTTGAGAGGAAAGGTCACCTCACCTGTTCTTAATTACTGATCATATTTATGATCAGACTGCTTAGAAAGGAAAGCAGTGTCTTTGCTGCCTGTGGCTTGACTCTGCCACCCTTGGGGTATGCACCTGTGTGCTGTGTATCTCCCCATCTGTGGGGGTGTGCAGCATTGCTGGTAGTGGGGCAGTTGTGCTCTGTGAGGATGAATGCTCTTTCCTTTCCTGGTGACAGCTGTGGTTGCTGAGGGGCCCGCTGTTTGCTTTAAAACCACGTGGTGTGGCTGGTGGTGGTGGTAGAAGGGAAGAGAAGGAGGGGAGGGATGGTTTGCCCAGAAGAAGATAGTTACTGTTTAACTACATGGATTTATCTGCCGCACACCTTCATATAAGAAGTCCACAATCTTCCTGCCAATGCTGTTGCAGGGAAGGGAGAGTCTGCTTAAACCATCAGCCTCTTTCTCTCTTTCTGGCTGTGGAATGAGCATTTGCTATTCCCTCTCTGGAAGTGCTCCTTACCTGACCCCGAGGACAAATGTTTGCCCCTGTCCTGCATCAGCACATGCGGCAGTACTTTCACAGACCCTTCCAAAATTTCCTTGGATGGAGCAGGACTTGGCCCTTACTCAGGAAGAGTGTCTCAACACTTTTCAGACCTGTTGTTCTTTAACTGAAAGGCTTTTTCCTATCAGAGGATAAAGACATTACATGGCCAACCTTTCTGCCTGCAGACTGAAATTATAAATGGATGGCTCCAGTGTTTTGCTCGTGTCCGCCCACATCCACAAAGATTGTTAAAAATTAGCTCCCAGTCAGGAACTATTCAGATACTTGTCTTAATGTTTAAACAGCTGTTTTCCTATCGGTGTCCTTCCCCATGGCTCATTCCCACAAACTGTCTGCTTTCATTGTTGTGCAGGGTAGAAACACAAGCTGACTGTCAGCAGCCTGCCAGTAAAACATCAAGTGGAGCAGTAGCAACCAGGTATCCTGGCATGATGTAATCCATAGAAATTACTCTGAGATGTTAACTTGGGGCTGGGCAGGGAGGGGAATAGCAAATGTACCTTCGTGGTATTTAAAATATAGATGACAATTAAGACTTTTAACTGTTTTCTGAAAATCTGATCTCATTTTCTGTTTTCTAAATCTTAAACTCCAGCCAAAGACATCCCTGAGCTAAGAAGAAACAAACCATTTTTCCATAAAAGTCTAGAAGAGATGAACATTTCAGGGTTTTTTATTCATACAGCTACAACCTCAGCAGAGCTCCCCACTCTCCTCTCCTTCCTCCTCCCCTCCTGCCAAGTGTGCAGTTACAGAGAGCAATGCCAGGCTGATACGGTAGGTTTGATTCTGCTCTCATGGGCAGTGATGATGTGTTAGGAGGAATGCTGTGAGGGCCTGAAAGTCTGTGCTGCTCTGGAATTAAAAAGTCAAGGGCTATGACCGTAGCTGGATTACAGCTCTTCCTGAAAACCGAGAATGTGGAAAACAATGAACACAGATGCTAATTTCCTGGGAAAGAGGGAGGAGGTTTGTGTTTCTCTACCTATATATATATGTGAAGAAAGTTCATTTGAAGTATATGAACATTGAACCAAATCTTTTTCCCTTCACTCGTGAAAGTTCTCCTGCTAACACTAGGGGAACTATGTGCCCCAGGCACCAAGTGGGAAGGAATTGCACCTAGTGTCCTTTCAGAGCACTTGTATGTTCAGATTTGCTCACAGCAGAATCGGTGCAGGCGATGCTGTTATGAAAGCAGGAGCAAGGAGTGCTGCAGTCCAGCACAGCTCTGAGGCTGGCTGCTCCTTGTCAGGTGATGATACAGAAATCAGGAAGGATTCACATTTTCTCACATTTTCTTGTCTACTCACACAAGAGAGAACGGCAATGACGTTTTATTCTTTGCCCTTTTTAAGCACTAATTTGCTTTAACTCTTCAACTTTACTCGGCTTTTTGATAGCTAGTTCATTTTTGATAAATAAAACATCATTTTTATCTCGATCAAGTCAATTTTCTGTATGAATTGCTGGGCTTAAAATGCTACAGGTCTCTGCATGAATCACAAGGAGACAGAAGACATCTCAGATTTCATGGCTGTTTACGGTAGGGCTAATATCAAGTCCTTTAGCCAGCAAAACACATTAGCTCAAAACTCAGAGGACTAGAAAAAATTACTTTGCCTGATTAGCTTTAAGCTGGCATGTCTGAAAACATCAAACAAAAATCAGCCTGCTTTTGAAATTTGTTTCCAGTTATAGAAAATGACCTTCTTGATTCCCAGCAGCATCACATCCTAACTTAAAAGAGCGGCACTTTCCTCTCACATCCACAAAGATGCCCCCCGCCCCCAGACAGTGTTGGATAACACTGCTGGAGACCCCTGCTGAAATACTCCTATCCATGTTAAGAGGGATGAGGAATCAGAATGATCTTCTTGCTGCCCTGAGATCCAACCCTTTCTGCAACAGACTCTCCCGATAGAGACAAGTTGTCCTTGAGGTGAAGAATATTCCTTCAGCAGGCAATATTCTGGCATTGGAACAGTCCACATTGTTCCAAAATACAGGATTTTTCAAATGGATTTGCAGATAAGGACATCCCAGGGCATTCTGACAGAGTCTCCTTCATCTTTACATGACACAAGCCAAAACATGTACTGTTAGCACAGCAGAGAGGTAATGAGTGGCCTTGTCTGAGCCCCCAGTAGAGACAGAGCACAGATTAGCTGGCCCAGGCAGATTTATCAACCAAACTAGGAGACACCATCTCCCATTGTGTTTCTTTTCTCTGTGCTGTCCTCCTGTGAGAAGACATAGTCCTCTAGGGCAAGAGCTAGCAAGACATCTCTGCCAGACATAGAATATTGAGTACTGAAGTGACAAGTGTCCAAAGTCCCAGCACAGAAGATGCAGAGGCAGGAAGATTTCCCTGCAAGCCTTCACTTACATATCTTGGGCTTGCTAAGGCTTTCAGTAGGGGAGGTAGGAGGCAAGTTGTTGTTAACTGCAGAGGGAGGTAGGAAATTATTCAAGACTAAAGAAATTAAAATTATTAGGTATTTCCTTTTGAGGCTATCAAACCCAACAGTGCTGCTTTAAACTAAGTTATATTCTCTCCAGCCTGTGCAGCAATTTCAGACGGTGACTTTAGCTCATACAGATTTCAGGAGACTGAATTCATATAAAGAGGCAAGGACCAAGAATATTCCAGCAGTTTACATAGTGTAGAACAAGCGTCCAGTGGTTTTTTACAGTGACCATTCTGTGTATTTGTTTTTCATTCCCTTTGGCAAAAGTATCAATGAACAGGATTTTAGAGCCAAGACATGAATACACGTCTCTCAGACTCTTTACAACCGATATTCTGATATTTACCCAGTCAGGATAACCAGGTCAATTGTTATTGGCACGAATCCATAAGCATCAGTTCCTCTGTCTGGTAAATGCTGTTTTTGTAGGAAACGGGGGGG
>VZTL01004882.1:0-11206 GCA_013400535.1 Scopus umbretta
CAAACCATTCTATGATTCTATGCCTTGAATTTGTTTTGATTTGCTTATCTTTGGGTGATACAATCATTGTTTTATACAGGCAGTAGTTTCATGCAGTTATTCTGTGTAGAATGGGGTATTTGTGACTAACATAATGATGTTGTGTGGAGAAACACAGGCCTGGTATGATAGTGGGGGTGTGCGTAAGTGCAGGCAGAGGATGAGGTGCTGAGGAGTTCAAGACCGGGCAATAATACCTGGCACTGGAGACCCCAGAATTGTAAGCAAGTCACCAATGGTCAGCTAAAGAAATGCAGACCTGGAGCTGTGCAAAACTAGCTTTAGGGATAACCAAGACAGCAAGAACAATGACAAAAGGATCCAACACATGTAGAATATACCAAGTATAATAAAATTAGATTTAAAGTGGTTTTGCAGACCCATGAATAAAAAGCAACATGTAGAATATAAAAATTACTCCAAGCGGAACCTAGAGTGAGGAAGAAGAACACATTGACACCAGCACTGTATTTCTCTCTGCAACAGACTTGGGCCATGGATGACCTGCTATATCCCTCCCTGCCCCCTAGACTGAATCCACCAATATTAGGACCCCGAGGGGCAGTGGAAGGATGAGCACAACACCAGAGAAAGGAGTAACAGTCAGGACATGTGTGTATAGGAATTTTAAGAGTATTTTTTTAATGGACACTTTTCCTCTGTAAGAGGAAATTAAGAGAATTCTTGTCTTCATTTACTTTTTTCTCTCTTTTCCCATAGTAATTAAATCTGTGCTAATACTGATACCTTGATTATGCTGTTAAGATTTCAATTACACTAACAATAAATTCTCATCTTTACACATAAAATTAATTTCCTATTTGCTCATAACAAGTTTTTAAGGGTGACAGGACCACTGCTGCAGCCTGGCTGGGTTGCTGTGGGAGTACTACTGCTGGAGCTTGCACTAATTCTTTGCTATTTTGGTTCAGGGAAACCTATAATTAGGACCTAAGCTAGAAGTAACATGATTTGATGCACTAATACTGCCCATTACAAATAATGCGGAATGAGAAATATTTCCTAAATACTTCCATTTGGTGTAGGAGTCCTTAAATCCTTTGAAAATGGTGGGCTGCTGTGTGGGTAAGGTATAACCTGGCCCATGGAAAGCAAGTTTGGACTAGCAAGAAGAAAAATGTTAACCCTTCACAGTGTTTTCTGACAAAACTAGTGGGAGAACAGATGTTAGAAATTATGTCTGACAGTAAATATTGCTTAGGTAGTGACTTCAATATGGCAAGCTACTGACACCTGTTTTGGCACTAAGTATTTGTAATCTTGGAAGAAAGTTAATGGCTGTACACAAAAGCCACTTCTCAGTGCAGACCACCTTTCTGATGGACTTCAGATTTTTAAGTGAACTCTTAAGCATTACTCTTGTTATTTTTAAGGTGAAGATACCAAAAATATTGCAAACTCAAGTTTGAGCTGCTAAAAGCAAGTGGCGGATGTGCTTTCCCATATCTGGAACATATGACTCAAATCATTATTACCTGCTTCTGAATAAGAGGAAAAGGAGATTGTTTCATTGCTGTTTTTCACTTTTTCATCAAAACCCCCTACTGAGGTGTGGGTGCATCTGTGCAGCTCTCCTCTCCCACCGCTTCCCTGGGGCAGGGCTAGTGACAGTGGCGCCCATGGACCCACATCATGCACTACTCAAACACAACTTCCCAGGAAGAAGGGAGGGAACCAGGGGACTGACAGCAGCCTCTCCAGCGAGCCCCAGGCAGTGAGATGGTTGTGCTGGATGGGCAATCATCCCCTCACCCCCTCATCTCAGCAAGGCTGGCTCTGGCCCAGCTCCTTCTCCTGGCCCAGGGCAATGCTTGAGGAATAGCCATCAGCGTCCACTTCCCTCCTCTTGGCACAATGCACTGCTTTCAGTCTTTTTCTTTGCTGCTTGCTGCTGCATCACTGAGGGCATCTCACACATACATAATAACAAACTAATAAATCCTCACAGCTGCTCTGGAATGTAGATAAAAGTTGGACTTTCCCTGCATTTTACAGATTGGAATCTGAGGCTATGAGATACTATGATAATTTTGGCTGCCCAGTTTGCAGTGACCTTACCTTCTGGATTACAAAGTACTATACAGTAGCTCTTCACATGTTTGAAGCCCTCTTTCCTGGAGTGCAGCTGTAAATCTGTGCCAATGGGGATGAGTGGTGCTCCCGTAGATGGCACCACCAACAGCAAGGACAGTGCATATAAAAAGGAGAAACACAACTAGTGACCAAATGAGAAAAATTTGGTTTAAGTGACATGTCTAAAATCACACAGGAACCTCTCCAGCAGAGACACAGAGGGATAAAACCCTGCGCACTGTCATGCCTTTTTCCTGCTGAATGTTAAATTATTTTACTGTTTGGTTGGGTTTTTTTTTTTTTTTTTTCCTGTTAGCTCACAAGTCCCCCAGCTACCTTCCAGTTTCTGCACCAGGATGGAGCTCCTGTGTCCGTCTGTCTCCTTCCCTACACAGTCCTGAGTAACCTCAAATAGGTCCCTTTGTTCAGTCAAGGACAAAAAGTCATACACAGCCCTATCCTGGGCATCTGCTAACCTTTGACTTTATGGTGTTAAATGTGTACTTTTAACTAGCTATCTTAAAAAGAGGGATGTCTTTTCCTAGCATTGTTTATCAAAAAGGAAGCTGAGCCCTGTCCTCTGCCCATTCATGACTTTCATCACTGGGAGGCAGGGCACATGTTGGCCTGGCAAATTCAGAATTTGTCTTTTAACTGGTTAGGTTGTGATGGGTTTGGAGGTCCAGCTCCAGTCTTCAGGGGAAGTAAACACACAGGCGATGGCCACGAAGGGGGCTGTAATTCTCTTCTGGTCCAAGGCCAGACCTTTGCTGGAAGAGCTAATGGAGTAACTGATGGTGTTAGTGCACTGCCATCTTCAGTGTGAAGCAAAGTTAGAGGGGTGTTGTGGTTTAACCCCAGTCGGCAACTAAGCACCACACAGCTGCTTACTCACCCTTCCCCCACCCCAGCAGAGCATGGGAAGCTAAAAAGTCCTTGCCTGGTATAAACACCACTTAGCAACAACTAAAAACACCAGTGTGTTATCAACATTATTCTCATATGAAATCCAAAACACAGCACTATACCAGCTACTAGGAGGAAAATTAGCTCTGAATTAAGCTGAAACTAGGACAAGGGGATAGACCATGCGTTTGCCAGCAGGTTTAAGAAGGGACTTTGGAGGGATGTGTGGTCTCATAGGCATAGGCTGCTCTGCCTGCTCCTCCCAAGCTTTGTCCCAGATTAGGAGTGTCACCTCCTTCTCCTTCCTGGTGTCCCTCATATGTGACTTGCTTTCCTGTGCTCATTTTCAGAGTCAGCCCGTTTCCAGTCATCTTACTCGGACTGTCACTGTCTGAATCTCAGTGTGTCTCCTCCTACAATATCTCACTCTCCTATTCTCCTTGTCCAGCTTGTTTCAGTTCTCCTCTTGCACGCCCCCTTCTCCTCACTAGTTCCTTCCCCAAAATTCGCCTCCTGTTTTACCTCTCCGGTCAGACTTTCTCCACCAAACCTTAGTGTCTTCACTTCTTCCCACAGTTCCTTGCAGTCTCAGGCTTCATGCCCAATTAATTCCTTCTCTTTCTGGTTTGCTTCTTGCATAACGGTTCTAATCTTCACTTCCTCTTCTGCCTGCCCTCTCCATGCTATACTGCATCTGATGGCTTTGCCTTTTTTCCCTGTTCTGGCTTTTGCTTCTTCTGCTTGCACTCCACTGAATCTGCCACCCCAACTCATGGAAGAATTCATTTCTGCCATGAAAAGCTGGGTTTTCGGAAACAGTTAATTTTGAATCAGAACAGAAAGCCAAGCACCTGATAATGCTGACTGACCAAATAAAAGTCCTGCAAGAACATGTTTCAGAGATGCGCATGCCACTGTTCCCAAAACAAAATACAACCCTTGTTGGCTGGAGCAGAGCTGGTGACAAGGATCTTCTTGTCACATTGGAAGAGTCTACTCAATTTTATCAGTGGTGAGAAACAAGAAAATTACAAAGAGAGAAACAAGTTTTAGTCATCATTTACCATGAATTTTAGAGCCTCCAGCACCATGCAAATCCAAGGGGCAGTTCATCAGGACAGGAGCAGCCTCCAGCCCACGGCGCTTGCAATTGGAGCTGGTTGCATTTGGTAAGACTGGGGGCAGAGCACCCTACAGAGAACCTCACTCACTGGCTATGAATGAGGGGACAGCATGGGAGAAGTGGGTGGCAGGGAAGTTGGCAAATTTCTAGTGGACATCTCACAGATGCTATTGGAATCTCCTCTGAGTTCCCCTGCAAATTTACAGAAGCTGAATTTCTGCAAAGCATTTTAATGTGAAATTTTGAAACATTTCTGCCAAAACTGCTTATTTCACTAGTCTATTTCCAACAAACTCAGAGTATCAGCTAGGGGAACTTTTAGTCTTGATTTTTGTCCTAGCTTGGAGGAGCTGGACACTACTGTTTCAGGGAACTTCCTGCTACTGTCTTTTGAGTCATAACCAGGAGAAACCTGTTTAGCTGCTCTATGAGATTGGCACATCTCCAGTCCAGCCACCTGAGCTGACTGAGCTCTGAGAAGGTGCATGGTCGGCTTGCTCAGAGCTGGAAGGACTGAGAGATTGCAGAGTGCTCACTGGGGAGAAGTGCCAGAGCTTTTGTCTTCTATAATGGAAGTTTCCTAAAGTGAAGGAAACTGCACTTTCTTGACCATTTGTAAACTACAGTTTCTTGAAATGTTTATATCTTGGCTATGGTTGGTCCAGCTCTCAAAGCAGCTGAAGAAAGGAATCCTGACACAAAGTGCACCCACTACTAGGTTTCATCTGGCAGAGAAGCGTAAAAGCTGTCAGAAAGGTCAGCAGGTTCTCT
Organism: Scopus umbretta; assembly: GCA_013400535.1. Taxonomy (NCBI): domain Eukaryota; kingdom Metazoa; phylum Chordata; class Aves; order Pelecaniformes; family Scopidae; genus Scopus; species Scopus umbretta. The sequence goes on from VZTL01004882.1 coordinate 4,934, forward strand.
TTGCAACAACAGAGCAATGCATTTTTTCCCCTAGGATTTTCTTGGAAGTGATTAATAGTTTTTGGTGAAATAAAAAAAAAAAGTCACCCTGGATTGGACTCCTAGCATGGAAAAGCTGAACAGTTTAAGTCTAAAAGGTTTATTAACCATTAAAAAAATCTTCCACTGGAAACAGTCCAGGAATGTAAACATCACGTAGCACAGCCTGCTCTGCCTTAAGTGTAGCACTATTGTTGCACATATGAGTTCTGCATTTTTAAATGGAAACATGTAAAGAGAGTTTAATAATATTCTTTTGCTGGGAATTGGAACTTTATGGCAACCAACCTATTTGGCATCAAACTGACTTTTTTTGTTTAAATAAAAAGTAATAATCCAGAAACTGCCTACATTATGTTTGTATGTATGGTAAGAAAAGAATTACAAGCCATCTAGCGATAACTGTTCTCTGGTCTTCGAAGAAATGAAGATTTCTAACCTTAACTTAGGTTCTGCTTAATGTGCAGTTTCTTAAAGCTGGGGATTTTTGAGCAGGTTACTAAGAGTATGTGTGTGTATGTGAGACAAAGACAACAACTTTGATATAAAAGGTGTGAAATACAATTAAAAATTTAAAATAATATACACTGGGTTTAAAAATATTGGGTTAAAGTTAAGCTTTGTCACTTGGTAGATACACGCTTTGCTTTAAGCCTTCTAAAATATAGATTCCAAAGGTTTGGTAGTACTTGGAAAGCAAAGGATTACTTAAATAGGAAATATTAGATCCCAAGATGATTAATATTGCAAACTATAACATGCTATTTCCCAACACTCTTTTTTGTTTTCCATTTTGCATGTATAGTTTATCCCTGTGCTGTCATTTTCAGTATGTTTATTTTTTATGATTTTTTTTTCTTTGCAGTTTGTTGGCCAATTACAAAACTTTTGTAAGTGCTAGACATTATTTGCTTCTATACACTTCATAAATCTTTAAAGATATTTCTCTTTCACAAATAAGAAATAAATCATTAATACCAAAACTGCTTAGGTAACTTTCATTGCATTCAATATCTTAAAAGAAGCCCTTTTTTTTTGTCTGTTCAAGCAGTTTACAAGCAATAAGTGATCCATAGGAACCTCAGTCAGAAAATAAGTACGGCCCATGCCTTCCCATGCTGGGACGGCTTGTACCACTATTTAATCTAGTTTTGTAGAAGGACCAGGAAACTTTGCAACCCCAGGAGAGACACACAGAGCTCTTTTTTCTGGGGCAAACTGGAGACATGATGAGCCAAAATTACCTATCGCATCACTGATCTGAAAAACAGGCTACAATGTGCTAACAAGGGCTGTTTCTAGCCGCTTCCTCTATGCATGGAGGAGGAGGGTTCCCGCACAGTTTGGTTGCTACCTAAGTTGGGGATACTGGAGCTGTTGGGCAGGAGCCAACACCACACTCAGTCTGCACAACCTCTGATTGCAGGGGCTGCATACAAGGGCAGAGTTTGCCTGAGAAGGAGAAAGATTAAAAGACTGAATCACATCTGTGAGACTCAGTAAAAAGACAGAATCTCCCTCATTTGGAGAGAAGCATCTGCGTGATCTTCTTAAACGTCTTGAACACTTCATTTCTATTGGCTATGTCCAGTCTCATGCAACAGAGAGGGGGCAGGTGTTTGCCTTCCCCACCTACCCATGCCCTGAGCTTGGTGTAAACTGAGGTCACTTATATTTCTTCCTTGCCCTTTATGGATTACAGGCTATAGGACTCAGTGATTATCTGATAAGGAAAAAGTATTATTTCTCCCTCTTACTGTCATATTCCAAGGAAATCAAAATCACCCTGGCATCATGCCAATGCACTTGTGAAAGCACCAAGATAAAACAGAGGCAAAACTCTTCCTGGCACATTTTCCCTCGTAAAATAGTATCTCTGTTAGTGCAAGATATGGTATCAGGCACCTATCTTTTTATGCTGTTGTTAGATAGATGTTAATAACATGCTTGACAGCTAAACTCCAATCTCTGTTCCTGTAGTTGCTGCTTCCCTCCAAAAGCTTGGTTTCCTTGGAAGAAACGTTCTGGAGATGGGTCTGAGTTAAGCAGCTGGTATGCAGATAAAAGAGTCAGCATCCTTTGCCCAGAAAAAAGGCCTGACCTCTAGGTACTACAGCATTTTTAACATTCTGTCATGCATGGCAATACTACTTATCATTTTCATGCATTATGCAATAAAATTGGAAATGCCTGCATTGCAAGGGTGTCCCCACAGCTCTTTACTATAAGGCTTTTTGGTTTCTAGTCTTTCAGACCTTGCTTTCTGATCCAGACATTTTCATTAGAGACATCAACCCCAGACTGAATTCCTTTGCTTTTATTATTTTGCCTTAGGAATGGGTATTTCAGCAAAATGTTTTTTGGATATGTCGTTTTTCCTCTGTTAGAAAATATTTAACAATCCCAGTGAAAACCACCAATATGTCCACAGTTTGGAGCTGGGATTAAAACTTTAGCTTAAGGGCTGCTCATCTCCCTGGTGAGCTAATTGGCGCTAGCTGGCATTTGGTCTGCAGAGGAGGCTGGACTAGCACACAGGGCCATGTGCCCCTCTGACCTGGTGCAGATGCTGGCTTCCTGCAGTTGTGGTGGTCCCGTGCTGTCAGAGTGGCTGTGAAACCTGTAAGCAAGACATCTGCCTCATGTCCCATGCAAAGGGTAGCAGTCCATGACCGCCCTGGTGTGAAATCTCTTTTCATTTCATTATTCTCATTTTAAGGTAGGATTAATATAATCTTTGCTGATGGGGAAGTAAAAGCCCACAAAGATGTTAGGAACAGTGTTTTTAGAGCAGGACTCAAGAACTATGCAATACAAATAGCTTAAGGTTATATTAAGCACCAAAGATACTACTGAGTACTTATCAGATGAGCCCCATGACTTTGGCAGGATAAATGGGGCATGTGGTACACAATCAGTACGATCCTTGACTGCACCACATTGACTATCCAGCAAGATTACCTTGTACAGACAATGTTAATTCTGCCTTTTCCTAGGATTTTAATGCTTGGCCTTTGAACTTGGCTGATACTCTTTGAACAGAATTTTCTTTTACATCATTAAAGCATAAATACTACAGCAGCATGACTGGATAAGCATTCTGCAGGTAGAGTTAGAATCATAGGGTCACAAAATGGTTTGGATTGGAAGGGACTTGTAAAGATCACCTAGTCCACCCCTCCCTGCCATGGGCAGGGGCATCTTTCACTAGATCAGGTTGCTCAAAGCCCTGTCCAACCTGGCCTTGAAAACAGCCAGGGATGGGGCATCCACAGCCTCTCTGGCCAACCTGTTCCAGTGCCTCACCACCCCTCAATGTAAAAAATTTCTTCCTCATGTCCAATGTAAATCTGCCCTCTTTCAGTTTAAAACTGTTATGCCTTGTCTTGTCACAACAGGCCTTGCTAAAAAGTCTTTCTCCGTCTTTCTTATAAGCCCCTTTCATATATTGAAAGGCATCCCTGGAGCCTGCTCTTCTCCAGGCTGAACAACCCCAGCTCTCTCAGTCTTTATTCATAGGAGAGGTGTTCCAGCCCCACCAACCATTTTTGTGGCTTTCCTCTGGACCCGCTCTAACAGGTCCACATCTTTCTTGTGCTGGGAGCCCCAGAGCTGCGTGCAGTACTCCAGGTGGGGTCTCATGGCAGCAGAGTAGAGGGGCAGAACCACCTCCCTTGACTCACTGGCCACGCTGCTTCTTATGCAGCCCAGGGTTTGATTGGCTTTCCCAGCTGCAAGCTCATGTCCAATATTTTAGCCACCAGTATCTCCAAGCCCTTCTCCACAGAGCTGCTCTGAATCTGTTCTTCCCTCAGTCTGTACTGATACTTCAACCCAGGTGCAGGACCTTGCACTTGGCCTTGTTGAACTTCTTGAGGTTCACATGGGCCTCCTTCTCAAGCCTGTCAAGGTCCCTTTGGGTGGCATCCCTTCCCTCTAGCGTATCAACTGTACCACTCAGCTTGGTGTCACCTGCAAACTTGCTGAGGGTGCACTCAATCCCACTGTCTATGTCATTACTAAAAATTTTGAACAGTAGCGCTCCCAATACGGACCCCTGAGGAATGCCACTTGTTATTGATCTCCATTTGGACATTGAGCTGTTGACTACAACTCTTTGCATGTGGCCATCCAGACGATTCCTTATCCACCAGACAGTCCATCCTTCAAACCCATATCTCTCCAAGGTAGCACCAAGAATGTTGTATGGGATCATGTCCAGGTAGATGACATCAGTAGCTCTTTCCTTGTCCACTCATGCAGTCACTCCATCATAGAAGGCCAGCAGATTACTCTCAGGCATCATTTACCCTTGGTGAAGCCATGTTGGCTGTCTCTAATCACCTCCCTGTCACCCATATGCCTTGACATATCTTCCAGGAGGGTCTGTTCCATGATCTCACTGGGCACAGAGTTGAGGCTAAATGCTTGGTATTTCCCAGGGTCCTCCTTTTCACCTTTTTAAAAAATGGGTGTGATGTTTCCCTTTTTATGGTTACTGGGGACTTCACCTGACTGCCATGACTTTTCAAACATGGTGGAGAGCAGCTTAGTAACTACATCTGCCAGTTTGCTCAGGATCCTGGGATGCATCTCATTGGGTCCCATGGACTTTTGCATGTTCAGGTTCCTCAGATGGTCTCAAATCTGATCTTCTCTTACAATGGGTGGGTCTTTATTTCCCCTGTTCCTGCCTTGAGTTTCAGGGGTTTGAGAGGTGTAGGAACACCAATTGACATTGAAACTGAGGCAGAAAGAAATTGTTGAGTATGTGACCATGTGATTAGAAAAAAATGCTGTTACAGATAAAGCAAGTGAAAATGAAGCTTCAGGCAGGTCAACACAAGTTCAGACTAAGCAAGTCCTGAGGCTTTGTAAACTCAGAGAAAAGCCTGTGGCCTGTTCCTAGGAGTGGCAATGCTGTATGTACAAGGCTGCAGGGCTACACTAAAACAGAGGTTTGTGTCACAGGGTCAGCCCAAAAATATTTCCCCATGCAGTCATGAATGTCCAGAGAGCCTTTTTGCTGTTGCACCATTGCCTGAGAAGATCTGATTCATGCACACACCTCATATATCCACTCAGAAGACCCACTGAAGTCTGTAGAAAAAATAGTCATTAATTTCAGCTGACTTTGTACAGTTTTTGATTCTTGGTGCAATAATGCCATTGGAGTCAGAAGTGAATCTTTGGGCAACGAACATACCTCCTGCACACAAGATGCTTCCCTGTGCCTACCGGTAGAAGGTTGTACAAGAGGTTAGAAAGCTGTGCTGCCCACAGGGCACATCCTGCCCCTATTAAAAGAGAAGCAGAAGAATTCAGGTATAGTCATTTAAAAATAACAACAATAAAGGTGGTGATGATGACAACAACAGCAACTATCAGGGTATTTTCATTTTGCAGTAAAATACTGTCTTTCTGCAAAGTTGAGTTATGCAGCTGCTAACCTGTGGGTAGCTTTAGTCCAAAGCCTTTGAATTTATGGTGAGTAATTTTATTATGATGATGAGGCAGGAACTCGTTTTCAGTGAAACAGATGATGAGTAAGTTGAAACAAGGCAGTTTTCAAGGAAACACCTCAGTCATACATGACCTGGTGCAGCTGCAGAGGTATAAATGACTTTGCTGGGCTTCTCAACAAAGAGAAATGCGTAACCACAGGAAGCAAGCACCCCATTTCATGTTAAGAGTTTATTCTTTCTGTGACCAAGTACTTCTACAAAGAAGGGACACACAGGGAAAACCAGAGGGTGCCCTTTCACAGTGGGTTTTATTTTACAGTAAAGAAGAAATAAGAAGTCCCAACCCAGCAGAATTGCTATGGAAAGCAAAGCCCCTGCCTTTGTGTCTTCAGCTTCTGTTACAGTTGCTCTTCTTGCTTATTCCTCCACTGTTGTTTTAATAGAAGTGAAAGCATTTGACAACATACAAATTAGCAACATAGGAAAGCTGCAGAAGGAAATTATTTTTAATCCCCACATTTTGCCATGAATGCTGTTTTTTTTAAGGAAAATAATGATGATGTCCATTTGAAGCCTGAAGTGCAAGTTTCTAGTTACACACTCACAGCATGGAGAGCTTCCAAAAATAATTTCCTTAGATCATAGAATCATAGAATCATTAAGGTTGGAAAAGACCTCTGAGATCATCTAGTCCGACTGTTAACCCAACACCACCATGCCTACTAAACCATGTCCTGGAGTGCCACATATAAATAAAACTGATGGTAAA
>VZTL01004882.1:11676-30925 GCA_013400535.1 Scopus umbretta
TGCCAGGCAGCTTTCCAGCCTCTCTTCCCCCAGCCTGTAGCGTTGCATGGGGTTGTTGTGACCAAAGTGCAGGACCTGGCACTTGGCCTTGTTAAACAATTGACCTCAGCCCACCGATCCAGCCTGTCCAGATCAAGTCTTCATAATCACCATATTAAATCTTCGGGTCCTTTCCCTAGTGTGCGGGAACAAAACCTACCAGCAGCTGCTATTTCAGAGAGAGTGTTGCACAGTCTGCTTAAACAGTCCTTGCCACCTCCCTATCCCTGCCTGCCATCCATCAGCAGATGCTTTCCCTTGCACTCACATAACTGCAGCACCAGCTATAATCCTGGACTGAGACTGCACAGCTGCCTCTTGTCTTTCACTAACTGCCTGATGCTCAGCCTTCAATCCCCCCTAAGTGGATTTCACTGACATTTCATAGCTATTTGAATAGCAATCTATTCACATTGCTCATTGTATGTGAGTACTGGGGAGGGAAAAGTATTGTTTAAGTTATGGAAAGTCCTGGCTGAAGAACAAATGGATAGGAATTGTCTTTAAGTGTAGTTACCTTAAAAGACGATTCGTAAAAATTAGAGCAGCCTTTAGCTGAACAGGAGAGGCAAGAATGTCATTACTTCCAAAATCAAATATCACCATATATAAGCATTTATGAAGAAGATAGGTGTGGTTCCACCAAAAGAGTCACTAGATACAATTACATCAGAAATCCCTTCTAATCCCTATTCCTTAAAAGAGATTTTTTAAAAATAAAATTAATGCTAGCATTAGGATAAACGAGAGGGTCATTCCCAAGACATATGACTACTGATCTGTACAGATGCCTCTTAACCATTTATGCAGAAGACTGGTGGCAGCAGTACATGCCAGAGGTGAGCACATCTTGGCCTTCTAGGGTGGACTATCATTTCTGCACAGAAGTTTCTTCCCTGAATTTGAAATCGAGTTTATTAACTCATAGAATCTTATAGAATCATAGAATCATTATTAAGGTTGGAGAAGACCTCTAAGATCATCTAGGCCAACCAACAACCCAACACCACCATGCCTACTAAACCATGTTCTGAAGTGCCACATCTACATGTTTTTTGAACACCTCCAGGGATGGTGACTCCACCACCTCTCAAGGCTGCCTGTTCCAATGCTTGACCACTCTTTCAGTAAAGAAATTTTTCCTAATAGCCTATCTAAACCTCCCCTGATGCAACTTGAGGCCATTTCCTCTTGTTCTATTGCTAGTTACTTGGGAGAATAATTAAAAAAGAATATGAAGCCACTTTGTTTATTAGTCTTATATGTCTGTACCCTGGGGAATTAACGAAATTTTCCTCTGCTATTCTGGTGGAGATCCTGGTTTTCATTAATATAGACATCTAACTGAGGGAGGAAGCTGAAGAAGGCTAACAAAAATATTATCAATATTTGTTTTGATGGTGGTAACATCAGCAAGCCTGCTGTTCTGTGTTTTCCTCTATGCCTTTTGCTAATTATTTATACTTTTCTATCTCCATTTCTCCTTCTAAACACAGAAGTAATAGTCCTGCCATCTTCTGTAAAATGCTATGAAACTTGGCAAAGCAAACTGTAGTGTCTGAACGAGAAGTTTGATGTGAGAAGGTGATGTAGATTTAGCAACTGATAAAGAATGCCCAAAAGTCTCTGGAATTTTAATGTGGTTCACCTTGAGAGAAATGAAACAGCAGTAAAAGCAACCACACTTTTAGGTTTCTTGAATAAGACAGTCAAACACTTCCTCTTTCAGGGATGAACTATGAAACTTTTCAAGCCTCTGTGACAATCTTCACACCTTCCCCTAAAGAAAGATATGCTTCAAATGCTTACCTTTCCTGTTGAAATTGCCTGACTTATGCAAATACTGATCTGCCTATAATCATCCATGATAGATTTTAGACAATTTCCTATTAGCCTGTTGTGGTTTTGCATGCTGCAAAATCAGCTGGGGAGTTTTAAAACAAGTTTCAAAGTAGGCTAAGGGAACTGAATGCCCTGATGAAAGTGGAATTCGGATACTTTATATGTTCCTCTGGAATTAATTAATAATTAATTAATTCTTCATAAATAATTATTGGAAAATTATTACAAAACACTGGGAATAATCTGAGAAATACACTTGAAGTCTCCCTGCAGCTCTGCTAGCTTCTATAATGATTTGTCTGGCAGGCTTTGTTCTCTGTAAATCTATGGTTTGCACTGTTAGATTTTATTTACATTTGATTCATGACAGAGGATATTTCTCTCAGAAAAGCAATATCCTAATATAAAAACAACACATAGCCCAAGAAGTTATTGCTTTACTTGACTGGAGAGAAGCAATTTGTAAGTCTAGGCATGGTGTTTATTATACTCTATGTCTGTGACACAAATAATACACCTTTTAAATTTAAAAATAAGAGTCAATTTCTTTTCCATTTTACTGTTTTAATGTCCCTGTTGCATCTTCATTCTGGGCATCATTCAAAGTTTACAGAAGTAAAGGTATTTGTTATCCATTGAATTCAGGGGATACTGGATCGGTCCCTAGTAGATTTAACAGAGATACAAAACTCTTTAATAATGTTCAGCAAACCTAAGCAGCTGCCATATATGCCTTTTTGTGGTTAATCAGCACATACTCTTGCTGCCACAAAGCTTGCCTGAGACAAAATCTTGGGTTTTTCGCTCTTTGAAAATGAGCTCTTTTATTGTAACTTGAAACTCTGCTTTAAGATACTGGATGAGGTTTTCCTGCTGCAGTTAACTTGCCCATCTAAAGTAGCCAAAGAACACAGGAAGTTTCCTCCTCTGGTTGAGCAAATATCCCTCATTTGCAACTGAACTGCTTTGCTCCAATGAAGCATAAATATTATTTGTATAGTACAATGCACCACCTCATACTAGTAAACAGTGAGGAAAAAAATTAATTGTTGATACTGCTATTTGACCATTTGAAAAAGCATTTTGTGTGTATATAAGCTGTCTCAAAAGGTGCACTTTTTTGACATTTGTGGACTTTTAGATATTTACATTTAGATATTTAGGAGATAGGAACACTGAGCTCACTTGCAAAGGAGGAGAAAATTGTAAATGATCAAGGGAGATTGCCAAAGACATGGCCATTTTAGAAAATGTCTCCCTTAGCATTTCTCACCCTTTTTGGCTGGTGAAGCTTGTTCCTGTGATCAGGTGGTAGATGTGGTCTCCCATTTCCACCATTCTTTTTATGTTTTTCTGAGGAGTATATTTGAATTGAGAAGTCTTATCCAGCTAGAAAAATTGGACTCCCTTTCTATGGCATGCCCTTGTCTAGTGCATTCTGACCTCCTGCAGGCCCTCTACATCTCAGTCATATGCACCATATGCTGGCTCAAATAATCATATATCAGTTCCTTACAACCATCACATCATTCACGTTGTGTTTTGTCAAGGTCAGGCCTGCTGTTGTTCCTCAGCTCATCAAGGCTATGCATTCCACAGAGTCAGTGGAAAAATGCTGCAAAAAAGATGGTAATCAGGTGAACTGGATTCCACCTGGAAAGGTGGAGATATAGTTGTTAAGAAATCCTATTTTTCACAGAAGGCAATGGGATGGATTACTGGTACATTACGAGTAACCAAAACAGGCTACTGAGGTTTTTTTGAGGGGTTGGATTCCCATAGTCTGCAACAGTTTCAAGAGGCAGCTGCGGGCACCTTGTGATTGCCTTTGGCTGAAGACTTTGTGGTCATTCATCCCCAAATCCCTCAGTCCCACACTTACTGGTGCCATCCAGTCAGGTCAGATGTTCTGGCTGACCAAGTGTCTGAGGTGAAACCTGTCATGTCCCTTCCCTCTACCATGAGCTTGGAAGTCATTTGAGGGGGACCGTATCCTGCATAACAGTGTCTGAATTCCTTGGTCTTCTGTTGCACTTAGGCACCCAAATTCCTGCCTCTTCAAAGAGAGGTGTGGAAAGGCAGGGACAGGATGGTCCTCAAAGGCAGCTGCCTGAGCTGCAGTATCTGGTACCAATTTTATTTGGGAGTAGCTTAAGCTACGTTTTTTCTCTAACATCTTTAATTGTTTTTTTGTGTGGTTTGGGTGTTTTTTACATTGCAAACTGAATTAATAATCTTTGCCTTCATAAATATTCTCATCATGAAATCCCAAAATATTATTTACAGAGCTCCTAAAAGCCATCACTGGAGAAGTAAGCAAACTAGCAATTTTTAAATATAAGTAATAGGGAATTTGTTTTTGCACCTCACTCCTTCCTAGAGTTTTCCATTAGGAGACCATGTGCTCAACATATATTTTTCACTCCTCAGGCTGGTTATAGCTCTGAGGCTCAGCTTCACAAGCACACGTGGCTTTTCTAACTCAAAATCAGGTCTTCAAAAATCCTGTACAGTTTGTGAGATTTGAGAAACTGTGTGTATATATCTGGTCTGCCTTTCTCCCTTTCCTTGCCCTGTTTATATCAGCAATTTGTATTATTTAAATAGCCAAAGCCATCATGCCAAAACAGTAAAAGAAGCCCTCTGCCCCAAAGACTTCCCCTTAGCATAACACTGGGAAAAACACATGAGGGTGGACACAACCAAATAAGAAAGTAGTCACATATGGACCACATGACCTGGAGCACTGAGAACTGCATTGGAATTATCTTTCCATACATATATGCAAGTGAGACATTACAGTGTCTGTGTCTCAGGAAGGGGCACTTTGAGTTACATGAGCTGATTTCCCATTAAATTAGTGTTGCAGAGTTGCTTCATTGTAGCATGTAGAAGGTCCCAAGAGTCACCTGGCCAGGTGTGCTAATGGGCTTCGCTCACTGTGGGCTTCCTGCACCTGTGAGGACACAGCCTGAGTGCACTGTGACACAAATGAGGGAGGGGCAAGGAGAGGATAAGGGATGGCTGAGCTGGAAGAGGGAGAAATGATCAGGCAGGAGGAGGTGGACAGCACTCATGGAGTGACTACTGACCAGTCTGTAATAAAACACCCACTTCATCCCAGGGATTGGAAACACTTCGTATCTGAGAGAGGCCAGAGGCAAAAAAATAATGAAAGAAATTAATTTGAGGAATGTATCAGAGGATACTGAGTACTTGGCACATATGAAGACAGACCACGTTAGACATAGAAGTTGATGTGAGAGGAAAGAGGAAGCACACAAAAAAAAAAATCAGAGTGGCCAAGGGCAGGGTAATTAACATTGCAAGAGCGGATCTATGAAAGAAGGGAGTCATGATGATGTGACAGTGTTGCTTGTCCACTACCACTTGCGGGTCAGGAGGAGAGCAGCACAGTCACAGCGCTGACAGAGAAGCATTTCCACAGCTAAGCAATGTGAACTTCAGCTTCAGTGACCGCCTGGGCTGCTCAAAGCTTATGCCTTTCCCAAAGAGCAAAGAGGAGCTCTGTGTGACATCTGCACCCAGTTTTGGTGTCCAAGCCCAAAGTTAGAAAAGGTGGGGTTTGGGCCAAACTTGAGAGCTCTGCTTGTTGCTTTTGGATGAGGCTCACAGGGAAGAGCACCTCCTTGCCCTGACAGGGGGGAAGGAGTGCCCCTAGCTCAGCTTTTTGGTTTGTGTGCCAGTAATATGTCCCACTGGCCCTCAGAGCAGTATACTATAATGTAACAAAACAAAAGCATCATTTTTCCCTGCAGTTTAACTTTTTCTACCATGTGTCTTTTTCCTTGTGGGAACTTCATTAGAAAGCATGGCAGTCTTTGGAGCTGTAGTATACATTTTTTCTGAGAGTCGCAGGCTTAAAAACCTGTGGTAGCATCAAGCAGGTTTGTTTCCTGTCGTTTATTGCCCTGCTAGTACAAACGTTTATTTTTTTTCTAAAGTGCATATCTTGTGGTCAGCTGCATCTGGTGCTAATACACAATTACCGTAAATTTACATTTTACCAGCTGAAATTTCCTGTAAGCCTTCTGTGGGCTAGCAATACAAAATGAAACTAAGCAAGCCCATTTTAACAAATGAGAAATATTATTTGATTTGATTTATTTTTGTTTGTTTTTTTTATAACGGTAGCTGGACTGGCTGGTGTCCTACCACAGCTTGTGCCAAGCATGGAAAAAGCATATAGCGAATAATAATTTTTAAGGTATTTATAGATATTTTCCTCTGTTACAATAAACCTTGATACTCTGCAGGGCCTTATGGGTGGAGATGTTTCTAGTGATCAGTCAGCTCTGAAGGAGCTTGAGTAAGATCTGTTTTGCTCTGTGTATCTGTCTAAGCTGTGCATAAGAACATAATGATTTCCTACTTGCTATCTCACATTAATGTGTGCAGCTCCTAGAGGCATAGTCCCCAGGGCCAAAGGGGTTTGCTTTACATGACTTAAGGAGAAGTGGCTGGTGTCATTAGGTATAGGTAGTATAAGGTGTGAGTAAGTATGAGATAGTATATGTAGCTGAAACTTTATTCTGTAGGGCTTCAACTATGACTGGAGATTCCCTACTGTGATACATATAATGAATAATGCTGGTAATGAAAATTACAGTTTTGCTCCTTTCCAAGGGATAAAGGAAGGTGACCAGAACTAGCAGCATCCACATTAGTTGGTTGTTCCTATGTAAAATGCTACCCTATGTCCCCATGTTTGCCATCCAGAAGAGAGGAGGATTCAGTTTGGTCAACCCTTTGCTCTCCATTGACTAGAGAAGCCAGAAAATGTGTGAAATCTTTTTTCTTAGCTGGCAATCTTTCCTGAAGCTGATCTTTCAAAATCAGGCAGATGAAAATAAGCAGTCACTGTGCTGATCCAGGATGCAGAGACTGCTGAACCCCAGGGCTAGCTGAGCACCTCACCTGCCTGGAGGGCTGAAACCAAACAACACTGCCTTGATTCAGTTTGTGCCCAGGCTGGCTGATGTAAAGAGATTTGAGGACCCACCATTTGACCTTGCATGATGCATTGTGCCATGCTTGACCAGAGTGTGTGATATGTGCTGATTTGATAATCACATGCATGAGCTTCGCCTTGGCTTTGCATAGGTGGGTGAAGAAACAAGCTGCGTGGTGCTATATAGCCCCACATCTCTGCTGAGCAGTTTGCTTTTTCTTGGAGGAAATAGCTTCTGCAGTGTGAAGGTACCTGAGAGCACTGCATGTTTTCTTTAAAGGGTAGCACTTTGTGGCCTAGGATAGCAGAAAGTCATGTGGTAAAGGCACTGGTGGCCTTTCAAACAGCCTGACAGAAAGTGGAAAGTGGGGAGCAAGCAAAACATTCAAAGTACCTTTTTTTGGGTGTATTTGCTTGTGTTTTAGATATCTTTCCAACCTGACCTTTTGAAAACCATCTGTTTATACATCCCACACACAGCTAGATCAGCAGTGTGAAGCCGTGAGGGATGGGACTAGAAATGCAGAGCTGAGAGGTGTATAACCACATCACTTGCACCATGCCAGCCATGTGTGCCCTCTGCCCAGCATCTCCAGTTGGGTATCAGGGGCCAACCCAGGCCCAGGAGATGGTGGGGCTCCTGCACCCTCCTGGGGGCCAGTGTAGAGGCTGTGACAGCATGGGAGTGTAATCCAACCTTTGTCATTTTCCAGAAGTTCACAGCTGCTGTGTCTCAGTGTCCCATGGCCTGGGTTGCATCAGTCATCAAAGGGCTCTTGGCCATCAAGGGCAGCGTATGGTGTGCAGCTGTGCCAGGGTGAGGGAGCTGCAGGACTGCCTGACAGTTCTCCTCCCTGGTGCGAGGCACTGTGAGCCTTTCTGCTCTAGATGACCTGGAGTGTACACCTTTTCATGGCCATTTTATGAATCCTGACTGTACTGGAAACCATATGAGAAAATGCTTCACTAGCCTGACCCTTAACAGGAATTTATGGCTGCATGTTACTATAGTTGCATGTTACAGAGAACAGATTCATAAAGGGATGTATCCAAAGGCATAGTGCTAATCACTGCCACAGTACTTTTAATTTAGGCACCCGGATCTGGCAGTGCAGTTCCCACAGCATCTGCCCTCCTCATGCAGATCATGTGGGAGAGTAGGAGAGGGTGAAAGCTTCCAGAAAAAGTGGATTTCTTCACTGCAGTGTAACAGAAACCACACACATCAAAGAGATTTTATTGGTAGGAGACTTCTATAGCTTAGCTGTATGACTAAAATCCCAAAGACAAAATCATCGTGTGGATATGCACGCACATACGGACATATATGAGTAGCCCAAGCTCATCCCAGACTCTGCAAGCAGGAGATTTTTGGATGTAATTTCATAATTCCTGACTATGCTTTATTCCAGTAATAGTAATGGACTATAGCCATGTAAAGCTGTAACCTGGCTTGGGTGAGGATAGAGCTGCCTCCAAGGTCTACCTGAGCTGCAGATTCTTTGCTTTCCTTGTCACAAGGTACAACTTCTCAGTGTGCAATTAACTGGAAGAGCAGACTTTTATTTTGATTTGGGAGGAGGCATCTTTGAAAAACTCACTGGGGAAGATAAACTAGGTGAGACTACTTTCTGAAGGTCATACTATACATAACAACACAGCAGGGTGACCTAGCCTCAGCAGGCAAAACAGAAGATGCATCACTATTAAAGCCGAATGGCAGGGTGGTCTGTAAGCAGAGTTGAGAGCTGATAGCCGTCCATTGGCCTCCAAAGTTGGTGGAGACCACAGAACAGCATATAGGAAGAGTTCAGTTGTCCCTTCTCTAGCATTTTGTACACAAATGTAAAAAGGACTTAGTGAAAGGTGGCGTGCATGAGTGATTTGCTTTGCACTTTATCAAATCTCAAAAGAACGAATATGGTTTCATGCTACGCCAACGACTCCCACTAAATACAGTTTGGTATTTGGTGTTAAACTGGAAAGCACACCTCTCTAGTTTGCATGTAGAACTACAATTTAGAAGAACTTGATCCAAGATCTAGCAGGGTGCTTGTGCCACAGGCTAAATGTGCAATATCAGACTGACCTTTAAGTGGAATTAACAAATGTGAAATCTGATTTCACCAGTTATGAATTTCAATGGCTTTATCTTTCCCCATTTAGCTTTCATTTTCGCTCACCTCAGTTGATGGTTATCATTCATTCTTAGATTCTCTTTATCTGATATTTCTTTAGTCATACTTTTTTGTGTTGTTTCATGCCCACCTTGAGGGTTGATAAGCCTGGCTTCAGATTTTCATAAAGAGACATCTGAAAAGATGATCCTATCCACACAGAGAACCACTGGTTTGTTTTGAAAATGTCCACCTTTCCAAATTATAGATATATCTTCTGCTTCCTGTACTCTACTGGAATAGCTAGTTGTTCCTAGTCTTTCCTGACTTCTCCCTGGCCAGACTCACAGTCAGTATCCCAAACTCATCTGACAGTTAACTGTCATTTTTTGTCTCAATATCTTGGCCTTTGTGACACTTCCTTTCTGTACCTGTATCTTCATCATTTGTTTAGACTGAGGATCTTCCTCTTCACCTGCTCCAAATTGCTGTAGAGGTTTCTCAAGCTATGTTGTAGATTCCTGTTCTTGCTCTTTTGGTAGTTTATATCCTTCACTCTTGTTTCTTAATAATCTCATTCATAGGCAGGCTTTCAGCTTTATCTCTGTGCTGAGGAAAATCCACTCCACCCCTTGAACTTGTCTTTTTCTAGCCAAAATAAAGTCCCTGTGGTCTCTCTATCAATGACCAACACCAACTTCAGTTCAGTATGGTCAAATGAAGTCATACTTTTCTTCCTAAGTCACCTCCTTCTAGATCCAGGCTAGCAACCTTTCCTTGGTCCTGAAATTCAGGTATTTCCTTCGGGGCATATCTTTTTGAGTCTTCACATCCCAGTTGTCACAGAGTCTTGCAAGTTCTTCAGAATCTACAGACACTGCCACCAAACACAACACTGCTTCCATCTACACAGTTAAAAACTAATAGACAGGTTTTTATTGTATCTTAATTTTCATTCTTGTTCTACTCCAGCACCCCTTTTTTGGCCTTGAGCTATGCGGTATTCTTGTTTATGCTGGTTCAAGATGTCTCAATCTTAGTTTTCTCAGTGTATTACAGTAACCAGGTTGCCATCTCCACTTCATCCTTCAGCAGATTTCCCTTTCTCCTTTGTGTCAAAATCCACCTGTATGCATTGGCATGGATTTTTACCCTCCCTCTCATCTTCTGTGTATTGTAGAGATGTCTTCACTCTGGAGATCTTTCTTCTGCTGCTTCACACATTGAACTATATCAGGGTTATACATAATTTCTAAGGAAATATAGGGGTTGTTTTAGAACCTGAAGGTGTCCAGTTTCCAGCAGTGTGAGAAAGTGGACAGGAGTTTCCTCACTCACACATCTGTTGGCTGGTATAAATTATCACCAAATATTGGTTTTACTTTGGGGATAAGTCTTATAGGACCTTATATCTGCTTCAAACTGGTCTTCTCAATGCTACCATGTTTCAGTAAAAAGCTGCTGAGACAAGCATGTGTACACAAACTGGGGAGACCTACCAGGATCCTACCAGACCTACCATTTTTCATATATTTTCTTGAAATTTTTGATAACAACTCCCTGGATAAAGAGTGCACTATTTTAAGGCAGTTGAGCTCATAATATGAAGTCAGCACTGGCCTCTTGTAAGTGCCTTTGACCCCACAGCCTACTGTATGCACAAGACTCAGGAGCAGCCTGTGGTTTCACTAGATGTTTTTTCTAGCAGAAAAACCCCTCTCAGAATTGTAGCCTCTGCTATGGGGAAATTGGTTAGCCTCATATGGCACACCCTGATCATGTTTCCCAACAGCATAAAGCTGAGGCAGAATACCAAAAGATTTAACAGCTTCTAGCTGGAAAGTCCTGTGTCTAAAAGTGGAGAACATGAGGTCAGCCCATTTGTCTTAGGAATCCAAAAAGTACTACAAGAAATTGAAATTTTCTAGCCAACAGAAATATCAAATTCAGTAAATCCATAGTATTTTCTACAACTTTTTCATTAAAGGGGAGTGGAGAAATGAAATGCGAACCTCCCAATGTTCCTGTTGTACCTCTGAATTTCTCTTGTAAATTATCTCACCAACCTTGTTACCTTCACTTTGAGATATCCACCTTGCTATCTACCTCAAGAGGAATAGGAGTGTAATATTAAATATCTAACCCTACTGCATAAGCTACTTGGAATGAAAAAAAAACTAAGGAAAAAAGCTCTCTCTTTCATCCTTCCCAAAAATGATACCAATGAAACATTGTGACCCAGGGCTCCAGCTGGGAAGCTCCAAATTCCATCGTAAACAAAAGGAAATTATTCTTGCCAGGTAAGCTCTGGCACAAACTTTAGCTTTTATACGGTGTAAATTAACAAACCCTAAATTTCGGCAGGAGTAATGAAACTATTCCCACAGCTTCTGCAGTCCAGTTTGTCATCCCTTGGGAATCCTGTTTGCTCAGCAAATTGGTTTACTACAGAACAGTAACCCCAATGCTGAAGTAACAACTGCTCAAGAACGTGAAAATGAGTCATTTCAAGCTGAAGTCATACATGCAATTACTGTTCCAGCTTAACAGCAAACGAGTAAACCTGCCTTGAAAATACAGAAATAATTAAATTACAGATATACATTCTTTTATTAATGTAAGATTTTAAACATTAGTAAATCAATGTGTATAGGTTTTCACATATTGAAAAATGTTATCTTCCCTGGAAAACAGGTCAGGGCAGGAGAAGAAGGTTTGAGGAGCTGCATGGAAACATTCAATGAATTCAGCCTCTCCTGAGGTAGCAGGCACCTAGTGTGGATGCTGTAATGCTCCACACACTCACACACACCCCATCCTTAGTGGCAGCCCCTGAAGATGGGTTGATTTACCCCTTGACTGTGGAGGTGATGATTCACGTGCAGCATTAAAGGAGGTCACAGCAATCGGCCCGCATCAGGATGGGACAGCCCCAGAGCTTCAGGCCACCTTCCTCAGTCCCCCATAGAGGGGACCACAGACCTGTTCCCTCACGGGTACCCATCCCTGGGTGGGGTCACTCAAGACATGCTCCTCCGTTCACTCACAGCTGTGAGGTGAACACTGACAATCGCTTTGCGCCTAAACATGTTTATCTCCAGCCACATTTGCCTTCTCATTCTTCAGCTGAGAGAACCTGTTTCCATGATGTTCTTTTGCCCTGCCTTTCTGCATCTGCAATACAGATGTGTCTGAGCAATTTTTAATTACCATGGGTGATATCCCTGTTAATGCATTTTTTAAAAAAATCTGATTTTTAAACAATATGAACCATTACTTTTTTTTCTTGTAAAGCTTTATCAATCAATAGGTGGTACGGTTTCACTCTATGACCTTGTAGTAATAATCAGCCTGACTTGACATTAGCCACGCCTTTTCACTGTTTTCATTACTATCTTGGAAAAGTAACCACAAACTGGTTTTTGTTGCTCATATTTTTTATTACTTTTTTGTCACTTTGCTTTTATGCGTCAGCCAGACAACTTGTTCAATAGCCCTGTGACTAATTTAGTGCCTTTTTTTTTTCTACAAACAGCTACACCAAAGAGCACCTAAATAAGATCATTTAAGTGCTACTTTAATGTGTTGCACTTTAACTCTTTGCTCCTTTGTTGCAAAATGTGCTCACTGCTTAGCTTTGACCACAAGTGAGTAAGATCTCAGTGGGATTCATTCCTCTTCTTAATAAAGGTTTGTTCACCTAAAAATTACTACAGTTGCCTAGACCATCTCTGCTTGCAAGCGGTCCAGCAAGAGCAGGTATGTAATGCTATATATTAGAGATACACAGGGAATTCACAGCTCCTTTGAGCCATACCTCGCTGTGAGATATGGTAGCAGTTACCCTCCATTTCACGAGGTCTATGGTTTGGTTTTCTGTTGTTTTAGGTGCCTATGCAAGCTGAAGGCAGATGGGGGTTGGAGCTGAGCTGCATGCAATGTTCCTGGCAGGTCCTTTGTTGCTCAGCCCAGAGGTGAATTTCTGTCCACACAGCTCAGCAATTCTTAAAATCGTGTGTCTGGTGGAAAGAAAATTTGGCTTGCCTCTGGCACTCTGAGACAGATGTGGTGGTACAAAACCAGGCTATCAGATGGTGGTACTGCACTGGACCTTTTCTTATGAATTTCATTACAGACCTTCCCCTCACCACAGCCTTCTCAAACACATGAAAGCTAGCGTCTTTTCAGCAGTTTTATTTAACCCTTAAACTCAAGTGTGTAGGCCAGGTGCTAATTATAAATGAATTAATTCTGCTCCAGAAAAGTTGTTGTTGTTTGGGGAAGTTGCATTAATGTGTGCATCTCTCAGTAAGATGAAGTGTTGTGTGCCTGTACTTTGGAATGGCAAAGCAGGACTACAGTGAAAAGGAAATCCATCTTTCTTTTTTGGGCTAACCCTCAGACAGACATTTTTAAACTCCAGCCCGTGTATCCCCTCTCAGTCCTCCTTGGAGGTGAAAAACAGTAACAGTGCTCATGCTGATATGTCAGAATAGCAAAAGCTACTTTGGTGCTGAATTTGTTATACATGTCTTTGCATATTCCTGTGGCTGAGGAGGTATTGTACAGGAGGAGTCTTCTAACTCAAATAGAGACAAACTGAGAATAACTACCAGGAAGAAAACAATGACAGTAAAAAGGAGCAAACCCAACTGAATTTCCTATGAAGATAAAACCAATTAGCTACAGGTAAGAAATAACCAGACAAGAAGTAGAACTCCCACACTTAATTGTTAGACTCATTATTTCTTACGTGGGTGAGTAAGAATCTCTCCAATTAATGAACACCATAAAAGAAGAAAGGGACAGAGCATAACAGTATCAGCTCAATCGAATTAGCTAGCAATATTTGATAGGAGCTCACAAGGTGCTACTGAGTTTCATAAACCCAGTATGCAAGTGACCATGATAAAAAAGAATAAAGACTAGAGAGAAGGTGAGGATGTATTAAAGTCGAAAAATTATTTTTAGAAACTGTTAAAGTGCATGGCTGCATGATGTGCAGTCTTAAGATATGGGGTCTGAGAGTGGAGAAAGGGTGGTTTGGGCTTTTCTGAAAATAGACATGCATTTATTAATACCCATACATTCATCTGATAGAGATTTCCTTTGTGCTTGGCCAGCATTATCTGGGTCACATCTCATGGGAAGGTACTGAAAAGAGATCTGTGAGAAAGGATGAGTTTTGGCCCTATTCATCAACTCAGGAAGGCTGGGTTCTGGAAAGGGCCAAGCAGGATAAAGAATCAGAGAACTTTCCTAGGAGTGGGAGAAAAAGAGGAACAGGTGACCAGAGAGAAAAATGTCTAGTTGCAAAGAAGTCACAGGAAAGCAGTGGAAATTTCAAACAGAAAAAAAGACTGAGGAGGAGGGTTAAAACCCGTCCAAAACCTTGCTCATTTTCCTATCTGAACCACTAAGCAGGTGCTCAGCTGAATATGAGGCCAGAGAAGGTACTGGGGCATACAGGCACCAGCAGCAGCAGAGCTTTCCATGTGGAAAGGGGGACAGGGCAGATGTATTTCATATTTTGTCCCACCCAGAGGCAAGTGCTGACTCAGATGGAGATCCTGACTTGATACTTCCCAAGATCCCTGACACATCACTGCATTGCACTTTCAGAAATGCCCTACAGAGAAAAGCACATAAGCACCTTTTCACGGAAATGATAGATCATGCTGACAAATATGTCAAAAAGAAGTCTATCCAGTATTAAAAGCATCTTCTTGAAAATTTTTCTTCTGTATTGTCAGCCATTTTCTCACACAGTTTCAGAAAGTTTATCAGAAAAGCCCCTTTGGAGTAGAAAATGGCCTAGCAAATTTGAAAATATGTGAATTGATGTTGTACATGGTCTAACAAAATAAAAAATACATGAAATGAGTGCTGTATGGATAAAAAGAGTGCCTAGAGGTATTAATCAATTGTAGAAGGAGGATAGACCTTCAGACTAGAGCTATTCCTTGGCTCTAGAGTCTAGAGGTCAGACAGCCCTTCCCACGTCCTCAAAAAGCACCTCTGGTTGAGACAGGGCTTTCAGTAAGTGGGTTCCACAGGTAGTCAAACATAATTTCTGTAAAAATTGAAAATAACATTACATTTGGGTTTGTAATTTTTTTTAAAGTGTTTTTATGGCACATGAAATGCTTATTGGGAAGAAACTTCTATCACTGGATAGAAACTACTTAGCCAAAGTGACTTTTACTTTTCATCTGAGACTGGTTTTCTCTGTGCAGGTGAAAAGATACTTATTTTGTCTGTTTGTGTATAGCTCATTTTGGAAATACAGGAACAAATGCATGAGAATTTCTTCTTTTAATTGCTGTTCTTTCCATAGAGTGTGTTCATGTAACATTTATGTGGTTGGTCTGAACGTAATTTTAGAATTCATAAGAACTCATTGAAAATGAACAGCTAGATTACTAAGACTAGGTCAAGATTTTAAAATGAACAATTTTTTCCATTTATATCCATGTCACTAGCCACTTGTGATAACTACCACCTCAGAAGTATACCAAGCTATTTTTTGCAGTATTCAAGGAGCAAATAATTTTTACAAAGTTTATAGGAAAATAACAGTTGATAGATAGGCAACATGAACTTTACCAGCTGGGTAGCACATACAGGCTTTCATCACTGCTTATTTGTTTCAGATAAGAAATATCAACAATTTGTTTGTTCATCATCATGTTTTTAAAACTCTGTTAATCTACAAATTAAGAGAACAAGCACATAAATGACATAGGGTAAATGGCAGCATTTTATATATTTTCTACAAATATATAAAAATACTGTACACATTTTAACTTAATAGTTTTCTGGTATTTTATGTACCTTGATATATTTGTCATTTATCAATAAATTATGGCCCTTCCATAAATTCACATCCATTTTATTCCAAACATTCTTCTACTGGGCTAAGCAAGGGAAAGGACCTTAGCTCATTTATTTCTAATCAAAACAAAAACAGTTTAGCTTTATAGTGAGCAATAAAATCTTTCCAGCATGAAGTAAATGATGTTCCCAGAGTATCTGGAGTGGCCAAAAGAGAAGCATGATTCAGGAGCCAAAAGACTGCAAAGTTGGCCCATCCAAATTAAACACAACCCATGGCGTGTAAGTGGGTGTCTGACGATGTGAGGCAACCCACATTCTTCATACTTCTAAAGACTTCACACCAGGTGCAAATGTGAGGAATTTTGACACTATTTAGGGAAAATAACAACATTCTCAGCAAATAATGTGAACACTGGTCATTCTCTTTGATACAAAATCATGAAAGTGCAGGATCTGTACTAAAGCCTCAACCTCTTCTATACTTTCTTATATTAGAGTCATTTGTTTGGGCCCACCACTCAAGGTAAAAATAATAAAGAAAAGCCTTATGTCAATATCCAGAATCCAATTACCCAATTCAAATCACTTTTAAAACAAAAGGAAACTTCCATTCACTTTTGTGAATTTTTAAATCAACCAACCTGTAGCAGAAACCTCAAGCACTAGCTGCATGAGAAATTATATACTTCAAGTGAACAAAATTCAACTGGATTTTCACTAGAGATAGTAAAGAACTTGACATGGTCATTGTAATAAATTTGGTATGACTGAGTCCTTTAGCATTTGTTTAGCCTGGTAGCCAACTTTTCAATTCAGGTTAAGTATTTTAAACGTTAGTTGCACCACTCAATTTAGCATCATGGTTCCTTGAAATAGTGTAGTCATGTAAATACAGCTCAAGTAGGAAGGAAATATTTTGTAAATCCCTGAAAATAATTTTTTAATTGATAGAAAAGCATTATTTGCATAGTGTTTCTTTTCAATGGCCCTTCTAAAGATGAAGCTAAAATGGGGAGTCTAAATTTGTCCTTATAAGAACATAAATCATTGACACCTACAGTCTTTGAGGATGCAACCAGAAAACCGTGGAGGAGGACACAGGATGATAATGCAGGGAGACGTACAAGTGGACTGCGGACAGGGTTATGCATGCCCTAGAGGGAGAGACGACAGTGAGCAACATCTGTTGTTTGACCTTCAGGAGCCCATAGGGGTGAGTGTGGGGGAATTTCCTTACCACTGGTGATATTAACAGCCTGAGGATAACCTAAAATCATGACTTGTGGAATGACTTTCCTTCATCGTGTCATTGGCTTTGGGTTCGTTGTATATGATGATACACTTTTCAAGAACACTTTTCTGTGGAAATGATTATGGAAATAGATATATTTTATTGCATTTTGTTTAATAACATAGATCCAATTTGTGATGAAGTACTGAGTCTCATTTACTCCTGTTAATAACATCTTCCAGAAAACTGCCAGCTCCTTATGAGCATGATCCTATAGGCAGCACACTGGAAAGAACAGTGTATCCAGCCATGAAGACAGAGAAATCCTCAGCTATCTCCAAACAATATACTCCTGTATGTATCATTGACCAAAAACTGTATATTGTATCACATGTGCATGTTGTGTATCTCCACATACTCAGCAGACATATGACTGAAAAGGACATCCAATTCTGTACAGGACCTAATTCTGCAAAACACTAAATGCATGCAACCAAAAAGCATTGGAGTAGCAATAACTCACAGCCCTGGGTTGATTTAGAGACCAGGTTTACCCAACTGGCTTGTTTTCTGTTTTGTAAGGTCAAGGTCATCTTAGACCTGTGATTTAGGGGGAAATCTCACAAATGACACATTTGCCTGTGAGGTAGCAGTGAGCATGGAGTGGTGCAGGAGGTTCCTACCCCCTTTGTGCAACAAGAANCTGTGATTTAGGGGGAAATCTCACAAATGACACATTTGCCTGTGAGGTAGCAGTGAGCATGGAGTGGTGCAGGAGGTTCCTACCCCCTTTGTGCAACAAGAAACAGAGCTCTCTCTCATTTTGATTTCCCTCTGGCATGATGTGACCATCATACAGCCACAGCTGGTTTTGCCATGGATCAAGAAATTACCCTGCTTACTTCTGCAGGTAAATTTTTGGCATAGAACATCCTTATTGCTTCCCAGGAAGAGTTTGCTCACTGTGAGAGGGAACCTTGGAATGAAAAGAGTCGAAGAGAAAGCTGGAAGATGGGTGGCCTTTTTTTGCTATCTCACATCAGGACCAACTGCTACATAATGCACGCAGAAATCATATTTGTTGCTGTTGCTAGACTGTTATGCTGCTCGCCACCTACTTCAGTAGCATATATATATCCCATGCATTGCACAAGTTGCTGTTAACGCTTCTCTGTCCCACACAAGACAGCAAAGAGGTGAGAGTTTTAGCATGAATAGCTATTTTGGGCTGAAAATCCCACACCCGTCTGCCAGGTTTGGGTTTTTTCCACTTCCAGACCTTTTTAGTCTTTTTTATTATTCCTGCTTCCCACTGACCAAAAAAACCCCACGGTCACTCCCAGACTTCTGGAGGAAGATGACCACAAGGACAGATTCAAGCTGACAACCTTCATCCACGAGTTCTGCAGGCCTCAAGGGTGAAACAGCCGAACTGAAGACTGTGGGCTGTGGGAGATATAACCTGCTCTTGAGTCTGCCCCTACAGTCATGAGAGGGCTTGCCTGGAGTCTGTGTCATTTAATGTAGCCATCAGCAGTTTGGGAAATGGGGTGAGCTGCGAAATAATTAAATTTGATGATGTACTGAGTTATTCATATTGACTTAGTTATTCATACTCATAATTAAGTTTTCAGCTGTACTAAGTAATTCAGGATACCAGAGAGGAGGTCCAGCTGCAAAGAACTATTAAAGGACTTCAAAATACTGAGTAACAAGGTGATAAAATGGCAGATTAAAATCAGTGCTGATATGCAGGAATAGAGAGTGAGGACAGACTCAATATACTGCAGAAGTGATGCATAAACCACAGCAGCTTTCTGAGGCAATGCTGTCTTTTCTTTTGATTTTTCCCTTTTCTAATTTAAACTACTAGATAGTAGATAATATATTTTCACTCCCATGCATGCAAATCTATTAACTCTCTTTCTCAGGTTGCATAGCTGGAAAATACTGGCCTTCAGTAAAAATGTCCAATGCTTCTGCTATGTTTCTTGATGGAAATATTTAGGGTAGCCATTAAAATTCATGTCACACTTAAATTTAGTTTAGCTGGAAATACCTTCTTCACTTGGATATACTGAGGAATGGCGTAGAAGAGAAGATCCAGGACCCTGTGAATGTGAAAGAAAAGATGACAGGTTTTCATGTTAAAAGTGATTCACCTCATTTGTATGGTACACAACTGACAGGATACTTTGAAATTAAAAAAAA
>VZTL01004886.1:0-40015 GCA_013400535.1 Scopus umbretta
CCTCCCCAGCCCAGGGACACTCACCGCTCGCACAGGCTCCGCGCCGAGGGGCTCAGCAGACGCAGCAGCTTTACTCATTAACCAAGGCACCCACGCAGGGCATGTGGCAGGCTGTGGGGGGCCAGGGTTACAGTCCCCCCAGGCTTCTTCTGAGCTTGGTCAGTGACAGGGTGCAGGCAGGGTGCAGGCAGGCAGCTGGGCTGCGGCAATCCCAGGGCTCAGGGTCTGATAGGACCCCGCTGTGCTGGAGCAGCTTTGCAGGGGCACCTGCCCTGGCCTGCAGAAGTGCTGGCCAGGCTCGCCTGCTCTCCTACCCCAGGTCCCCTTGGCAGGGGAATGCTGCTACTTGCTTCTACTAGTAAAAGCAAGCACTGTCAACTGATTTCTCCTCCCCAGCCCGAGTTTTTCAATTTGTCTCTAACAGGGGTGACAAGAGGACAAGGCTCTCCCTGCATGGAGAGGCGGCAGCACCTGGCCAGAGGCTGTCAGGCTCCACAGAGCGGCTCTGGTGGCTCTAGTGATGCCAGGCAGACAGAACCTGTCCTTGTCCTGAACAGCCACACATGATCCTAGACCTGCTGCCAGTAAGGAATAGTCTGGTCCCTAAAGAGGTCATTGGTTACGCTGTCTGGAGAGCCTTCCTCTGCTATCAGATCCAGGAGGCAACATGGAGACCACGGTGTTTCATCTTCCTTGGCCCTTTTCCTTCACAGTCCACTGCAAAGTGACGATGGGGATAGGACACAGCACTGATAGAGCATGGATAAAGGCAGATGCAATTTGAGCAAGCCAAGACCACACACAAGGTGTCACTGCTATTTCCACTGCCAGAAGCGTTTGTTCCCACAAGGGTATCTCAGCCCTTCGAGCAGCAAAATTGCCCAATGTTTCTCCAAGAGCTTCAACCCATTCATGTCTCTCCTCACCTGCGGTTCATCAGCTTCCCCCCCAAAAAGCCACTGGTTTGAGAAACAGCTTTTCTGCCTGCTGCCCAGCAAGGCTCAGCACCCACCGGCTCCATCCCTGCCTGCAATGGGTCTGGGCTCAGCACTGCTGCTGACCCCTGCCCACACCACACCTATATAGAGCTGGGCTCGGTGCCTCCACCGATCCCTGCCTGCACGCCGCCACCAGGATGGAGCCGGGCTCAGTGCCGCAGCTGATCCCTGCCTGCACCCTGACACTGAGATGGAGCCGGGCTCAGCACCGTCACCGATCCCACACGCCACATCCCACTGCCGCCAGGCACAGTGTTTGCTGTGGCTCAGCAAGGCTGCACAGCTACCGAGCAGTGTTTAGCTTTCCAGGTTTGTAGTTGGAATGATGATTCTCATCACCACTTGAATTTAATTTAAATGGTTTGCTTCTGCTTTCATTTTATTGGCACCCATTATATCCCCCTTGTACCTCTGGCATTTCCTTAATAGTCTTTTGACTCATCTGCTCTCAGGAGGAGAAATATTTTTTACAAGAACAATATGAAGTAACAGTTATAAAATCTGTAGCCTGGTGATAAATGTTAAGGACTCATATTCTTTTATTGGAAATTGCTGTCTTTCAAATGTTTAACAGATTTGTAAAAATAATTTCTCCAAAAGGTTACGGTTCTATTGAACTCCATTAGAGAGAGGCTGGGCTCTAAATCACACACCGCATCCCAGAGCCCGCGCACGGGCACATGCCAAAGTCATAACTTTCTCCCTTCATACACAACATCGCCTGGCTCCTCTCCAGCATCATTCCATTTCCAGGACACTTTCCTTGACCCTCGGGTCCCTCCGCCGCAGCCGAGGGGGTGTGCCTGCTGGAATCCAGGCGTGAAATGATGAAGGAATGGGGCTGCGGTGGCTCCGGCTGCGCCAGGACCTCAGATGTGAAATCGCCACTTTCCCCCCCCCCCCTTCTCCTCATCCTGGCCTGTCGCATGCCGGGCGGAAAAGATTGTATTTATCACCTGTCAGGGCTTGGCAGAGCTGAGTTACGTGGAGCAGGACAGCATAAAATTATCATACACAAGCATGAAATTACAAAATCGCTCGGAACTGAACAACAAAATTATTTCATTTCTGAGGGAGGCCATTCCATTTTTTAGTCGTGACACCTCAACTGCCAAACTTTGAATTGAAATTGAGTGTGAGGTGCATGGAATATAGACAGCAATAACAAGCAAAGGCATGTAAACTAGCCATGCAAATACACTACATTAATGGCCCCAGAAACCTCCCACAGGAGATATGTAACTAAATAAATGTCACATGTCCCAATAACTCAACTTTTCTTATACATTGTGAAATGAATTATGCTGCAATCGCAGCACAGGCTGCTCCTTGTGACGGGACTCCCATTTGCCTGGCATTCTCCTGGACTGCATATGGTTTTTGCTTTTCCTCTCCCAGCATTTGTTATCAGAGGTGAGTAAACACAGCAAACATTTGATCATCGCCTGGGTCTGAAGCTGCAAGGGGGGCGCAGCAAAGCAGAATGCGGTTCCCTCAACTGCAATTTGGTGACGACATACCCATCCTTTGTGAGAACTTCCCCGCAGCTGTTCAGATGTGCAGACGGCAAGGAATGATGCTATCACATCTCATCCAGACGATAAAATCCCCTGGACCTGTGGAGCAGAGCTAACATTTCTATCTCACTATTGCAACTTGGTCTCGGGGCTGCTCTGTATGCACCAAAAGGTCTTGCAGAATCGCACAGGGTTTATTAGGCTGCTTATGCAAGCCAGGCATCATGCAGGGAGCTAACACCAGCTCTTTTCCCGGTTAGCTTCCTCACCAGGGAGAGCTTGGCCAGCGAGCCCTTGCTCTGTCAGGGAACAGACACCAGCAGTGATTGTGGCAAGGAGTAAAAGAGCAGTTCCATTTTATTGCAACTAGTAGCATCCTGATGACTGTAGGCAAGACAGTCCCAGAGGAGCAATATTTTATAAACACTATTTGTGTCAAAGCTTATTGTGTGTTTGTCTGACTTTCCCTGGGGACAGGAGCCCACGGTGTAAATAACACAGCACCTTCCCCGTGCCAGCACAGCTCTGGGTGCAGGCGCACTGCCTGCGTGGCCGGCTCCTTGGCGGGCCTGGGGTCTGCCCGGCCGGGCAGCAGGGAGCAGGCAGGAGCTGCTGGACAGGATAGGAATTCAGCAACCATCTCCAGTGGGGAGGAGGCAGCGTGATCCATCACGGGGGGAATGGATTTGTCAGCTCCCTTCGTGGCGCTGATGGGCTGTGCAGGGTCTGAGCGGAGCAAACCAAATGAGATGTTAAATAAAATTAAAGACAGAGTGAAATAGCAGTCTGGGATTGGGAGAGAAACCGAGCTGCCTCCTGCCAGGCCGGATCACCCACGCCGGAGGCACTGCAGGCTCCTGCCATTGCTTTTGCTGGTTGCTGCCTGCATCCCTGCCTGGCTGGCCAAGGGAGGATGCCCCACACAGCCGCGGGGGCCAGCACCCACAGGAGGCAGCTGAGGAGGGCCCGAAGGCTCTGAGTGTCAGTAGGTCCTTGGACCCTCCGACAAGCAGGTGCGATGCAGGATCTCCCGCAGAGACCCCAGGAAGGGGCACAATGAAGCCCTGCTGCTGGCATTGCTGCAGAGCAGACAGGGCACCTGCAGCGGGGATGGAGGCAGCAAGAGTCCAGAGAGGAAAAAATCAGCTGCTGATGGGACTCCAGCCAGGAGAGCTTGTCCATCCTTCCTTTTCCATGCAAGCTTTACCTTGTTACATCCCCAGACCCGCCAGCAAGACCCCATAAGCTCTGGCTTCAGGGAGTCTTGCAGAAGACGTAACCCCCACGGCCCTGTGCTGTGCCAAGCTGCTGCAGGGCAGGGCCAGGTCTTCTACAGCGAATTGCATCCCATCCCCTGCCCTCTCCTGCAGCCCAGACCCGTCTCTGCAGCCCTAGAAACATCCCACACTTTGTGCCAAATGTGCCAGCAGCGAAAAGGGGGAGCAGAGCAGGAGAGTTTGTTGCAGTTTTCAGCAGAGACAATAACAAATCAGTTGGAGAAAGGAGATAGAGCCAGTCTCCGGGGCCACAGACTAGAAATGCCAATTGTCCCAGTCCCAGGTGGGGAGATGCTGATCCCAGCACAGTCTCCAGCCAGGGGAAGCGGCAGTGCCTGTGGCTGTGCCCACTGTCATCTGAGGTTGACCCTGAACTGACACAGGAGGTGGCTGCCAGTCCTGCCAGCAGCTCCTGTGGTCCAGACACAGCTGGGCCGGTGGCATCTAGGGAATACACAGCCTGGGTATTTAAAATGGCAACAAAACCAGTCCGAAATGCCATCCTGGGGTTGGGAACAGGATGGCCCGTTCCCACCTGGCTCTCAGCATTCCAGCAATAACACAGCTTAGAGAGAGAGTGCTTTCACCAGGCTGAATGTCTCTGACCCTTTCACAGAAACTTTTGATCTCAGTGGACTGATATTTATTAACCCTTGTTCTTCTGCTCCACTCACTTTAAAATATGAAGAGAGATTTTTGTAAGGGTCAGGATTTCCAACTGGAGCCCAAGAAGCATCAGAAGGCAGCCTCATGCAATGGGGAGTTTCAAGAGAACAGAGATGCCTGGTGATTTATGATGAAGGAGGTAAACCTGGCTTTTGCTTCTCCCAGGCAAGCCTTTGATGCTGCCCCTTTATTCCTTAGCCACCTGGTACGGTACTAATTATAACTGTAAGATAGTCTTTATATTTAATTAAAAACAACGAAATGCTTCTCCCTATAATGAGAAGCCTCCGGCAACAGATCCTGCGTTCTCCCCCCACCAGGTGATTCTCTGTTATCCATCCCCTCTTGTCTCCATTTGAACGCAGCAGCGTGGGAGACATGGAGGACCCAAAGGGAGCATCCTCCAAAGGCAGCACAGGTCCACCCTCCCTGAGCTCATTGCCCGCCCTGTGCTCACCAGAGCATTGCCACAGCTTCTTACCAGAGGGCCAGGAGCAGGAGGCCAGGAGCCCCCTCCCAAGGGGCAGGCAGGTGTACAGAGTGTGGGGCTGGCCAGTAATTTCCACTCCAGGCTGTCTGGAAGTGGCTGTGATTGCAGTTTGTGCCTCTACCTGGAAAACTCCGGAGAGCTTTTGCTGGCACCTGCTCAGCTCAGCGGAGGTCGGGTGCAGCCCCGGCAGGTGGGGCGACGTGGGGCAAGGCACCAGGCGAGTGTGGGGAGGACCAAGTGGTTCCTGTCCCCAGGCACCAAGCCAGGAGCGGCCACAGGACAGAACATCTCCCTGCTCTGCGGCAGGGGAGACCCTGGGAAGGAGTCATCTGCTGAGGAGTGGGACAGGGAGGAGATGGAGGGGTAGTGCAGGAAAGGTGGGAGCTGTAAACCCTCTTTTCCATAACTAAAAAAAGGTTGGCTGTGATCAGGTGGCTGGCACAATGAATGCCAGGGCACCAAAAAGCAGAGAAGGAAATCTCAGTGTGGCTCCTGGTGGTTCCCGAGGCCGACGCAGGGCACAGGAGCCACCAGGCAATGCAGATCGGGAAACACGGAGCCTGCTCTGCAAAGGGGAAAGAGAGGCTGGGAAATTATAATCAGTTTAAGTCAGTTCGACTTCAGTTCCCAGAAAAATATTGGAACAAATGATCAAACAAACTATTTATAAGCACCAAGAAGATAACAGGGTGAGTAGCAGCCAACATGGGTTTGTCAAGAACAAATCGTGGCAAACCGATCTAATTTTCATCTGCGACAGGGTAATAGGCCTTCTGGATAGAAAAGAAGCAGTAAATGTCATATCTTGACTTTAATAAGATTTTTGACACCGTCTTATATGACATTCTCACAAGCAAGCTGAGGAATCATAGTCTAGATGAAAATACTATTTGGTGAGTGTAAAACCAGTTGAAAAACGGCAGTCAGAGACTAGTCATCGATGGTTTGCTGTTGAAATGAAAAACTGTTGAATAGGTCTATCTTACATCCAGTGCTCTTCAGTATTACTGACCTATATGATGGAAAAAATGTAATTATTAAATTTGCATTCTTTCAATGCATTAGAAGGCAGAATCAGAATGGCAAAGGTCTTGAAAAATGCTAGAAATTATGTGAGAAAACCAGGAATTTATCTGATTGATCCAGGTGCAAAGTACAGCCTGAAGTTCAGTGTAATTGGGGAATTACTGGTGTGATAGGAAGAAAGGATCTAGGAGTTATTCCAGATCAGAAGTTGAAATTAGGCCAACAATATCATGATGCTGAAGGAAAAGCAAACCATTTGCAGGAATTTGTAAAAGGAAATCATATGTGATGGGCAGGACGTAATTTTTCTCACCAGCTCAGCGATGACAAGGAACAGCTCAAAGACTGGTTTGGGAACATGGGCCACCAGGATAAAGTGCACAGGTGAGCAAGGAGAAGGATCAGAGATTCGTAATACTTCGCCTGAGTGATTGGGGTGGATAAAAGTCGGCAGAACTCTTGTCTTCCTAATGCATCCCCTTGATGCTTCCTCTGCTAGGTGCAAAACACTGTTCCTGGGCAGGGAAATGCTGGGAACACCTTCCGCAGCTCCGCATGCAGACAGTCTCCATGCTTGGACCGACCAGACCGCACAGAGCTGTGCTGTGTGTAATTTCATTGCTAGGCTCCTGGGATAGTCCCCTGCCTCTGGCACCCTCACTCCCCAGGCTGATGTCCCAGTGCTGCAGGTGTACTCATGGCAGACCCCCGGGAACAGGGTCCTTCTGCCACCACCACCAGCCAGAGTTCTGCACACGTCCTCTGCTGGACTCCAGCACAGCTGCTTACCCATACAGCCAGCCTAAAGAAAAACCAAATGAGCGATGGCGAAAGGCACGTCTCACCATGACGTGGAGGGGTCAGGAGCCTCATGCCAGCATCTCCCTGCAGACAACTAACGGCCTCCAGGCACCAAACCTTTATCGCTATTATTTATGGCAAAGTTTGAAATAATTTACACGTCTACAGCAAGGGGAAGAGAAAAAACACAACAGGGAAAGGCTGGCAGGGCCCTTGGTCCTGTCCTGGAGCCACTGATCCAGCGGGAAGGAGCTGCCAGTGCCGGAGCTACAGGGACAGACAGAGGTCAGCAGGTGAAGAGGCTTTGGGAGAGCGAAGGTCAGGCTTGGGGGCCCGATGCCTCTTCCTTCTGCACCCCATGGCTGAGGCACATCTGGCGGGGAGAGGCAGATGACAAAAAATCCCTGCTGCAACCAGACCACAGAGCCCCTTCCCCTGCCAAAACCCCATCCCCTTGCCGGCAGCACGGCTCTGCAGGCAGCTGCTGCACCGCTCAGTGCAGATGTGCCAGGAGAGCCTGTCCACAAAGAGTTAAACCCTGCTTCGCCAGACTGTGAATTCTCAGCGAGTCTCCCACATGCAGCCAAACAACAGCTTGACATTTTCCATCCTTCACGAGAAAGACAAAGGCGTGAAGATATTCCCATGATTCCTTTCTGCATGCCTAACTATGAGCTCAGGTGCAGCAGCATTTGCCCTGGACCGGCCTCATCAACATGAAGGGCGAACTCATCGTTTCTGCATCTTTCCTCGCCACTGCTTGATTAATTGGCTCACAACGATGCTGGCTGAATACCTAATGCTTCTCCTGTCCCTGTTCTTTCTTCACAGCCTTTTGCTGCATTTACATATACTTTATATTCCATAATTTTCACACACACAAAAAAATGGGAGCACATCTCAGTAATTTGATGTAATGACGGCATGTCACCAAAAAGAGGAATTAGAAAAATCTGTAGGTATTTAATTTATTCTTGTTTTTTTCAAGTAGATCTCTCCGAGAAAGGCATTAATATTCATGTGCATGAAAAAAAGTACTCTCAAAAGGAAATTTCCAGCATTTTAGTTTAAATTAAATACATTTTTAAAGAAACAATATTTAACTAATAATGCTTAAAGGCAAAATTAACAAAAGTAGCAATTTTTACCTACCAAAGCAAGGTTTTGTCTCAGGGGTTTCCAGTAAAACTGCCCTAACAAGAAAATAGCATGCTGCTTTTCTGAGGAAGGATTCAGCGAGTCCAAGAGGGAGGACACAGAGAAAGGAAAGGCCTTTACATTACCCCGTCCGTAATTTTTGCTTAACTGTATTTCAGTAACACATCACATTGAAGATTTAGCACATTCATTCGTTCTTAGCTGCCCAGGCCCTGTGAGCTCCCCCTCAGATGCACAGCTGGCGTCTCACTGGGACTTTAATGCAAAGTCTGGGGATGCTGGGGCTTGTTTTCTTCCCCCCCCCTTTTCTTTTTGTCCTCAATTAAACACAAGAAAGGGAAAAATCGAAATCAGAGAGACTATTTTGCAAGAAACATGCAAGTAGAAAGTATTCAGCAAATGAAACACAATGACTGTAACGGATGGTAATTCCTCCCAATTAACTCTCCAACTTATCAGGACCAGAGAGGAAAATGGAAAAAATAAACATGAACTTTTTTCCAGGAATTCATGGCAAGAGGCAGCCCTGACTGATAGCAGCTGGCAGTGTTTATGGAGGTGTTTTGAGGTATTAAGGTAGTCAAGGAGGAATAAAAGTGGCATGAACTGCAGTGGGCTGGATGTTGTGGCAGCCTGGCTTACCCAGATGGCCATGGGTGCACCGAGGTCAGTGCCGGCACAAGCAGACTTGGCTGGAGGAAAACATGGTAGGGACAAGGGTCTGGAGCCAAACGTGATGCTTTCCATGGGGTAGCATCCCAATGGCTTTGGCACATGGGTCTGAGCAGCCTGGCCACGCTCCACCCCAGCACTACCTGGAACGGGCACGAACCAGAGGAAAGCATGCGTGGTCAGGTTGTTCCTTAACGCTGTGCCCCACCAAGGCCAGCCACCCCCAGCCAGGGCTTGAGGCACCCTTGGGGTGGTGATGGCCAGCCCCACAGGGCACCCAGCCCCACGACGCAGTGAGCAGCACCCAGCACTGCTCCACCAGCGGCTGAAATGTTCCACAGAAAGAGGAAGCTTCAAGGATGCACGTCCTTGAAAAGGGGGGAAAAAAAAAAAAATCTTCAGAGTTGGGATTGCTTGTAAATTCTTCCTAGTTAGCAGGGTTAGGAACCACCTGGGAGCCAGGCAGGGCCTGACTCTGTCCCCCTCCCCACCGGCTGCCCAGGGATGCTCCTGGCAAATGCCTCCGTTAAAGGATACTGGTTGGGTTTCTGCAAACACTCTGGCTTTCTTGTCTGCCAGTGCAAAACTGTCTTAATCTGGTCTTCAGGAAATAAAACTTCCCATCTTTGTCCTGGCACATTACAAAAAGATTATCCCCTGGATTAAATAAAATTATAAGGTTTATTTCTCAAGTGTGAAAGCCTGAGCCTGCCAGAGGCAGGGGCTGGATAAATGACGGGAACAGTCCCCGCTGGTGGGAGAAGCCCGCTGAACACCTCACCATTAGGCAGGGCTGCACAGGCGGGCAGGAGCTTCGGCAAGGTTTTAAATTGGTCTCCTGATATTTTATGAAATAACTTTTTTTTTCCTAAAGTACTTCTTGATATTTTTATGTTTATATATTTTAACTTAGGATCGGACTCATAAAAAATACATGAGGAGTAAGTGGTTTCTGCAAATGTTTTATACATGATTTGGGAACAGATACTATTCAAAGAGAGAAAAAGAATATTCCTTTTTAAGCCAGCTGCAGCAAGGAAGTGGGAGGGTTGGGTTGGCCACGGGGGGAGGCGGGTGCCCTGCCCTGGGGAGGGGGTCCCACGGGCACGGAGCGTGGCCACTCAATAGCACCAGGTGGGCAATGATGCCTTCCCAAAAACATCCAGCCTAAGGTGCCTGTCGGACACCCATGAGCAGGAGGGGTAATCCCACCACCATGACAAATGCACAGGTCTATGGAGCTGCGCTTTCCCCGACCCTGCTGGGTTTCCAGCCAAAACAGGAGCCAGGGGATGGGAAGCAAGCCTGGTCCTGCGCGGGAAAACTTGGAGCAACGGGCTCCACGTGAATGGCAGGGAGCACATCCCACCCGACAGCGGCCACAGCACAGCCCGTCACGAGTGCCAGATGAGCCGCACGCCACGAGGGCTGATGAGGTTTGCTGCAGCAAGGACAACTAAAGAGTTAATGCAATATTTCACTTGCTTCCTCTGTCGTGGCATATATTATCTTTTTTGACTGTGTAATATGATGCGAAGTTTTTTAAATGATACAATTGTATTCTATTATATTCCACTCTTCAGGGAGATTTTAGGCTCATTTTTTGCATGAATGATACTCACTTGATGCATTTCAGTACTGACACAGATAGCACTGTAGGCACACACAGCAGATAGGGTTATAGCAAGTGCACAGATAAATGCAAAAACATATGGCAACATGAGGAAACTCTACATTTTTTATTATATAAAAGCAGAACACATGTTCCTGGATACAGTGTGCAGGATCTGAAAGATGGAGTTACTGTCTCCTTCAGATGGATTTTTATAGGATTTGCTTAAAATAAAATCTAGGCAGGGATTCTGTGCAAATTTTCCCCTTCAGAGAATTGAACTGTGAATCAAATTTTGCCTCATCCACAGATGAAAATCAGTTTGGGGGTTTCTTCTCCATGTCTCTAGTGAGCATTTGTCCAACTTAACTGAATTTAGCATAATCTCCGCTCAAATGAGGCTCCGGGGTGGCAGAGCAGGGCAGGGAGCAGGGATGGTGCCTTGCACATCCCAGGGCAGGGCAGCCAGGCTGCCCAGCACGGAAAGCAAAGGATGCACCCCAAAACCTCCCCCTCCTCACCTCAGGGGTGAATCCAGCCCTGGACAACCCTATGGGCAGGGCAGAGACTGGCCATGCTGGCATTCCCCAGCCCACCAGGGTGGCACACGGCCCCCCCACCAGCAGTAGTGAGGATGAGGGGCTCTGAGGTGGGAGCAGGGCTTCATGTGGTCACACATTCCTGAGCAGAGACCAAAGCCACCACGGGGAAGCTTTCCCTGGGAGAAAGCAGGCTGATGGGCTGCTGCTGACATCCTGGAGCAAGGCAGAGGAAG
The DNA here is from genome assembly GCA_013400535.1 of Scopus umbretta. Taxonomy (NCBI): domain Eukaryota; kingdom Metazoa; phylum Chordata; class Aves; order Pelecaniformes; family Scopidae; genus Scopus; species Scopus umbretta. The sequence goes on from VZTL01004886.1 coordinate 10,993, forward strand.
CAGAGAAGGAGAAAAACCATGTGTCCCCTTTGAGGCATTTCTTCCCCTCACTCCTCCTCTCTTCTCCTGCCTGTTTCCAGCCCTGCCCCCAGAGAGTGTTGCCACATCCAGGACCACGAGCCGTCCGATGCCCACCATCTGGCTCAAGGACATCACGGGAAGGTCCCAGGGGGCTGCCTGCCCAGGAGGGCGGTCCAGTTGCAGCCCCTCACCTGCCCCAAATCCCCTGAAAGGGACCAACCTTGAGTGCCTCCCTCTGCTCAGCATCCTCCAGACTGGGAGCATAGTCCCGCCGCACCTACACCAGCTCAGGGTCCCCTCCGATGGGGTCTCCACCCCGCGGCACTCCAGATGCGGTGAAAGAGAAGGACGCTGTGAAGGCTGCCTGGCTGCCGGCGAAGGTCTTAAAAGAAATTATAGCCTGCATAAAAATATTCACTCCAGCCAAGGGCCTTAAAACATTCCCCTGAGCATTGAACAGTGACTGAAAGTATATTACTGTGCACTTAAGGTTACTGTAGTAACCCAAGGTCAAATAGCAGCGCGGTATATCCAGATGACTCAGGGATGGATTTGCTTCAGTGCTGGATAGTAACAACAGGGAAGGCAGAGGTTTCACCAGGCACTGGAACTTAACTCAATATTCAATTTACCCTGGAATCAATTTTGATGGAGTACAATTCCCATTTATAATGCCAGGTTATCGCCAGCGCTGTCGTTTGATTAGACACCGGCAGACCCAGGCCAAATGCATCCCCAGCCTCCCCCGCCCCATGTCAGGGCAGGGGATCGCCCGTTCCCTGTGGCCCACCCCCCCCTGCACCCCAGCTCATGCCCGGCACCCACAGCCCTTCGAAGGACTACCCCAGCAAATGGGGCTCTGTGGGGCCCTCAGGCACAGCCAACCCCACTTCCCACAACCCCTTCCCTCCCTCCTGGAAGCTCTCCTCTCCCACTGCACGGCTCAGCGTTTAGAGATGATACAGAGGGGCGGAAGAGATACAATATTTCTCTCTTAACTTTAAGTTCCCATGAATTTAGAATTCTTTTCTCTGAGGGGCTAATTATATAATTTCAATGTTTACTCTGTGCAGACGGATCGTGTAAGATGGTGCCCCAGGGACACCAGAGCTGGATTTAAACCCGACGAAGGTAGCACTCGCCGGATAGCTTTATGGCACAACTCACATCACAACCTGCTGCCTGTTCATTTGTTTTGCAGGGGTATCTGCTGCTGGTTTTTTCCCTCCACTGCCTTTGATTATTGGTCATTGATGCTTCATTTCCTTATTGCTGCTCCAAAGACAAACAAACTGCTCAGTGCTCACCCATGCTGCACAGCCATCCACACGCAGCTTCCTACCCCAGGAGCCTTGGCCGCTTTGCCCAAGCTACACCATTCCCGCACTTCCATGCCCACATGCAGCACTGACCCATAGTCAGAGACATCCCAGCCTGGGCTGCCGCAGCTTCTGCGAGGATTTGTTAGTGCTGATGGACTCTGATGGCCAAAGAGCCCCCAAAGTGCCCCAGCCCTGAAGCCCAGGGGAAGGATAGACCAGGACTGACCACTCCTCGGGCAGAAGAAGGTATTTCTGATGGGCAAAGGTGAGCTCAGCTCCGAGCCTGGATTGCCATGGGCATCCCCTGGGGCTGCCCCATCCAAGGAGGAGCCACCACCGCAACAGCAGCCTCTGCAGAGAGCCCACGGGGAAGGGCCTCGGCTGGCTGCAGGGCACAGGCACCCCCAGCCCCCATGTTTGCACACGGGGGTGCACACCGCGGCTCCCCCCAGCCCGGGGCACCAGCAGCACCCTGCGGCTCCCAGACCTACTCGGGGACCTCCCCTGCAGCCACCGCCAGTGACCTGCACCAAAGCACCCCGGGTGCTCATCACCGCAAGGGCAGTACGGGTGAAGAAAAGGAGGAACAGCTCACACTCCTGCCTAAGATACACAAGATGAGAAACGTCATCAGACTTCAGTCTTCTTCCCTTTTCCCCTTGGGAGTAAGTTTCCCATAATTACAGGACCGGAGAACCAATTTTTGCCTCTCACTATTCACAGCTATTTATATTTAACATATTTAGGCTTCCTGGGTCAGAAATGGAAATTATTCTGCACCTAGCTCAACCTTAAAGTTACAATCGCTGCTTAGGAACCAGATGCTGAACAGAAAAGCAAAAGATTTCAAAACTGCACAATTAACTGAACAAAACAAAAAAAGTACTGTATGGGGTGAACATTAACATTTTTCCTGTGGAACCAGGAGGGAAAGCAAAGGCAACAAGATTATCTGTTTACAAAGTTCACAATCCTCCCAGCCGTGAGCTGTCCCTTTAACCACTGCTAAATTGTTTTCTGACAGCCCTTGCTGCAATTTTATCCCCTGACATTTGATTTACATATGATCTTTAAGCACTACCACTGCTGTAATAGCTATTTGGTTAATATTCAAATCACTCTGTGATGTCACATACCTTGATAGGTCATTTCACTGCGGCTTGGCAAAATGCGTGTAAAAATAAATGTATAACTAATGAAATAAACTGATTAAGGGGAGAAATCAATCGTTCTACTGCTGTAGTGAAGATCTAGCAGTTAATTTAGCATGGATCTGCAAGGGTGCACGTTAATAGAACAGGCTCTCATCTAATTGGTGCCACAGTAAATGAAATACAGTAATATTCCATGATGCATTGGAAGAGTTCACTTCATTTTCTCTGCTCTTTCCTGATAACTGTTTACGGCACAATGGATTTTATTTATTTATTTATTTATTTATTTATTTACACACACCCCCCCAGCACACGATGGCAGAAACTTGCGGATTCCGGCGAGCCCCATTAACCTGCCCCAATTAGCAAATCTAACTTCCTCCTTAGAATAACTACTTTAATCAAGATCTGCAGGGCACGGGTACAGCTAGTTTTGTTTGTTTAAAGCTTTTTAAAGTTTTCTCCCCACTGCCAGGAGCTGCTGCTCTGCAGGCAATGAGGTCAGGCTGTAAAGGGGGATCCGGCAGCCCCCAGCCGAGCCCCCCGGGAGCAGCCTCTGGCTCCCTGGCACCTGGGGTCTCACTGCCCCGTTTGCCCAGCTTATGGCATCAGTGCTTCTCAGCCCAGCCCCCATGATATCAGGAGGGAGACCAAGGCCAGCCAGTGACATTCCCTAGAGGAGCCGTGGCCCTGCGTCCCTCTGGCTGCCCCATCGCCCGAACCACAAGGGTGCTGCACCCCACGGCCACCCCGTCCCCCAGCTCACCCCTGCCTCCTCCGGCCTGTGGGGCTGCGCCTGTGTAAACTTCACCTAGACTTGGAACAGTTATAGTAAATAAGGAAGCTCCAGAGGGCTGCGTTAATTTCCCAGACATTTAATCAATACAATGCTGCCCTGTTCATTACAGCTGTCAAAAATATGCAAGAAGTCCCATCTGGTCCTACCAGGTACAGAGCCTGAACTCTCTGATCTAGAATAATCAGTTGACTGACTAATTACCACACCCTATTTTCTCCTAATTTAAGGTCATTACATTAAGGATGAGTTACCACCTCAAGTACAAAATAACCTATAAATATTTGAGAAATGCCATCTTGGAGCAGCCTGCACTTGCTAGTCCATGCTGAAACAGAATGGAAGAGAAACAGCAGCAACCGGTTAGTCTGAGGCCAGGGAGTATCTGCTGGGTGTTTGCACCACCATAGGAGAGCCTCTCCCCTCCCCCAAAATATTTAGCTGTATTAAAAAAAAAAAAGTGGGGGGAAAAATGATCTATACAAAAGCTTTGCATAAAAAAGTGATCAATGCAAATTCCTCTGAGAAAATTGCACCAACAGATGGAATCAACCCATTTCCAGCAAATGCCTCTGGCTGTGCAGATGGTAATTATAGGATGTATGTAAATACGCAAGCTCTAGGAAGCACAGCAACATGCACTGCTGAATTTAGGCGTTGTAGGGGGATGCCTGCCTTGGCCCTTCCTGGGGCCCTTTGGCAAGGAGGAAACTGGGACTCGGAAAGGTTTTGTGCTGCATCTGTACAGCCCACCCCGACTGCCAGCGCCCCTCAACTGCGCCTTCCGCCCTCCAACTTCTGCTAAGGAAACTTCTAAACTCAAACCTGACACTGCACTTCAGCGCTGGGATCTGCCACCGTCCCCAGGGACGGCCACAGTCGCACGTCGGGGAGATGCCCAGCTCCCCCTGTGCAGGGGGATGGAACCCCGCCATTCCCGAGCGGTGAGCGGGCTGATCGCCCCTGGCCAGCCCCGGCAGGAGAAGCCCCGAGCCTACGGCACCGCACCGGCTGGCGGGAGGCTGCACCACACTCAGCCTCACCATGGCAAATCCACAGGCAACTGCAGGGAGACCATGGAAGCACACGGTGAAGCCCACAGGGTACTTGCTGCCGGTGCTGCCAGAACCGCAGCTTCGGGCAGCTGTGCAGGTCAGCCCCTCACCTGGGGGACCCCCCTCCACCCTACAGGCAGCATTTCATAAGGGCTACCCAGGACCTGGAGGTCCTGCACTCTATATCCCTCCTCACAGCAGGCTGGGGTCATCCCTGCAGCGACACGGACACAGGCGCACAAAGAAACCCTAAACCTTAGATGCTGAGTTTTGGGCTGCCTTACTAACGGTGACTTGCAGCGAAATGGGATTTGATTCAAGCAGTAGGCTTCCTGGACTGGGCAAGCGGGAAGCTTCGTGGGAGAACGAGAATAACAAGGCTCGATGAGATACCCGATAGGTCCCCACTGAGGCAGCCGGCACGGTGGCCCAAGGGTGCCCACGTTTGCAGTGCCACCGGCCACGCAGGGGTAAGCAGCCACAGCCAGGCACCAGCCCCTGCCCTGGGGGTGGGGGACACAGGCAGGACCCACTCAGGCAGTGTTCTTCCCACTCGGGGGGCAGAGTCCCCTCTCCTAACTCCTTCATTGATTCCTCCCTTGGGATCCAAGTTTCTGCGCTCACACTCCTGTTTGGGGATTTTGTTTGTTTTGCCAAAGACAGTTTACAGCATACACTGTTCTCTTATGTTGACATGGCTGCTGCATTATTTTTATTATTACCTTACTAGTTATATATTTTTATTAAATCTTTCCATTTTCTCACTCTTCTGATTATTTTCCCAACCACAGACCAGGTCTTGCTTCCTCTGCTGTACCAGCTGATATCATGCCGGTTCACAAAGAGAAACACCTACGGAAAACTAATGCCATCAAGCTGCAGGACAGTTTGGGCATGCTGGTGGAAGGCAGCTCTGCCTGTTCCCATCTCCAGACAGAGCTGGTCCCAGCTAGGCCTCCACCCCTGCTGTCCCTCAGCCCATCACGAGCACTGAGGGCATCTGGGCTCCTCCACCTCCCTCCCTGCCCACAAGTCCCATCCCTCAGCCCACTGTGCCAGCAACCCCCTCCCCAGGGCCATGGGAAGACCAGGCTTGCTTCCCCCCCCCTTTATTTTTCCGGTGTGGTGTCAAAGAATATTTCCAAGGCTACTATATTTTTATTTTATGTTGCTATTGACATTGTTTTGTTTTTGGGTTGGGTTTTTTTTTTTCTTCTGAGAAAAGTGCTTGCAGACAAAGTCTGTGGTAAAATGTTAATTGGAGCCAAGTAATTAGACAAAGATAGTTAGTGATCTCTCCAAAGCAATAAGCTTTTGGTGCTTTGTTTTAGTGCTATAATAATTACTATCATTCCGCAAAGTGCTTTGGCATTTGACAGGAGGGATCCACATGCAGCTGAACGCTTCCCCAGGACTGGCAGTGCAGGGGACACACAGCTCCAGAACACCTTGCCCACCAAGTCGTGGGTATCATCCCCTGAGCCCGGCAGGCAGGAGGGCTCCCCAGCCCCCCTGAGCCCCCATACCAGCCACCAAGCCCCCGCTGCTCAGGGCTCAGCTCCAGGCATCTTTTCCTCCATCCTACAGCCTCAGGGCCTGTGCCCTGCTCTCTCCTGTTTAGCAGCACACTCCAGATTAGCTCCCCGAGACCAGCTCCTGTTTACACTAGCAAAACTAGTTCCAGATTTATTGCCTTTTTTTTTAAAAAAAAAAAAAAAAAGAAAGAAAAGCAGCCAAGGCTTCATGCTGTTTCTTCCAGCTCCCCCAACTCTGAAGTTGATGGATGGCTTCGGAGGCGAGACAGAGCTGTCAGGTTGCTTGTGCTGCATGCATACGTGATGGGGCTGTGCCCCAGCCCAGCCGTTACGCATCCTCCATATCCACAGGAGCCCCCGGAGCCAGCCCAGCCCCACTCCGAGAGCAGCCCAGCAGCAAGGAGGCATGGCAAGCATCCTTTCAAAGCAAGAAAGCCTTTTGTCTGGCTTCAGACTTTCCAGTGTGTTAAAAATATTTTTTTCATTTGAAACAAAATTGCAACCTGAATTACCTGTTGATTGAAAGCACCTTAGCCTTGATCAAGGAAACAGTTCTGCCTGCCTTCCTCTCCTCTCTGGTCTCAGCAGGCACCAACCAGGAACAGCAACACGCAAACCCAGCCAGCAGCTCCACCAAGAAGGAATTTTCCTAGCAGAAAATCATCAAGAGGTGTCTTCCTGCAAATGTAAACACTGATATAATTGCCTTCATTCTGCATTTACACTGCGATTCTGCATGTGAGGGAAGTCCCTACAGCCTCATTATGCAAATAGAACAAGCCCTATACGAGCCACATATACAACATGCAAATCAGACATGCCGGACAGAGAAGGCTCCCAGGGCTGGGACACGCTTTCCTTGAAGATGGGCTTCTTCCCTGCCAGCCAAAGCAGCGCTTCAGACCATTCCTACTGCAAGCCCTACTTCAGCTTTATAAAAAAAAAAAATATGCTGGAGGTGTTTTATGATTTGCAGCAAGCCCAGACTCTCAGATACACACCAGACTGCCTCAGCCGTTACAAACAGGGTCCAGGTTAATGGAGGTAACCCAGCAACACTGCTAAAATAAATGCTTTCCTTATGATATGGTGCTGGGAGAATTGGGAAACAGGAGAGATGTTCTAACCCAATGCTCCAGAGACCAGCCTTCATGGAAAGCAGTGCAAGCACTTGGTCAGCCCCGGCACCCCACTCCAAGAGCTCGCCTGCCCATTGAACCTGCTGCAGCCTCAGGGGAAGCACCCAGACCCTCCAGGATCCTCTGCTGGGAGATAAGCTCCCGCTCATCCTCAAAGTTGGTGGGGAACAGGACTGGGAGCAGGCAACCATCCCCACAAGGGGCTCGCAGCCTGCCCCCCAATTAGACCCTCTGCCAGTCACCTTTATTTAAAAAACCCCCAGTTCATTAAGCAAGCACCATCCTATAGATATTGCCAAATGAATACATGGGACATCATTGTGCTAAAAACCTGTTAATATTGCTGCACAAAAGTGTTGTACATGAGGAACACCAAGGGAGACGCACTCATACATATCTCCTTTGTGTTTCATACATTAGCTTTCTATCTTTTCATCAGCAATTGCAGACAGATTTTCTCAGCGTGAGAACTGCCATGGAAATTGAAAGATTGTACAGCAAACATTTTTTTCCTTGATGCCCTAATTGTGCTGCCTTTGATTTTATTAATTTGTTTTTATTAATATCCTGAAGGCAACAGGAAAAAAAAAAAGAGAAAAGCTTTTACCTTCTGAAATGGCTTGTGCTGCTTGTATTTTGTCTTGTTAAATAGGGCAGTTGTATGGTGTCTAGGACAGAGCACCCATCTTCCTGGAAGGAAAGGAATGAGCCTCTTTGAGTGCCCTCTCCTTTCTTGGATGTGGGGCCAAGTACCAGCCTTGCAGGCTCCCTGCCATTTCTCCAAAGCCATCTGCTGCCTGGTAGCAGGAGGAAATGCTTGAGAAAGGCACTGCAGGCCCATCTCACTGTGGCAGATTTCCCCATGTCCATCCTTGTTTGTCCAGACTGACTGCCTTCTAGCACTGTGCTCATCAGCCCATCATTTCCAGGGGTCTGAAAATTAGAAATGTCACAAAGTTTGTGCTGCAGCTAATTGGTTTCACCTACCAGCAACCATGCAAGCAGCTGACACTATGAGGCTGCAATAGAGCCGCTCTTCAAACACCAGCCAGGTCCCAGCAGATCTCAGACAAGACCCTGCACAAGTCCCACAGCTGGGGAGAGACATCACCCCTCTCACCAGCAGATACCTGACCTCTGCTGAGGTCAGCCCGACATTAATAGTGATGCCATTTCTGCTGCGGCTCCATAATTTGCACGTGCCAGAAAGGTTCATCCTGAGCTGGGTGTTGTTAAACCACGCGCTGTATAATCTACAGCAGAGCTTGCCAAGCAGCCTGAAGGACAGAAGGCAGGCAGGCAAAGCTGCACAAAGAGGGGGGCTATAATCCACTTTACAAACACAGCACACAGGAGAAGAAACCCCACCAGAGCACTCTGCCCAGACCTGGTGCTCTTTCCAGGCTGAGCCAGAGACTCCTGCCCCAGTGTGCCAGGCTGGGCTCCTTCCAGCATGGCTCCAGGCATGCCACCAGGATGCACTGCGGTCCCTGCAGGACCGCCAGCAAGGAGCACACTGCGGGCACTGGGATGAGCTCTGCCTGCCCCACCAGCAGCCATGGTGCTGCCCCATGGTACTGGCCACGTCTTTTTTTTAAGCCTTACGGCTGTGCTTTATTACTTAAAATCACTTGCTATTTCATTATCCAGCATAAAGTAGAGGAGTTTCTAGGTACTTGTTATTGAGTTTCCACATCAACAGTTACTGTGCGTTTGTTCTCAAGGGGCTGTTACCCCTTCAAGCCTCTGCAATACAGAGGCCAATATTGATACCATCAGTACAGACATATTAGAGTAAGGGGAGTTACTTTATCTCAGAGCCAACTGTTGACCTTCAAATATTTAACAGATAAGGCATGGATTTTACTTATATACAAATATGTGAAAAGAAACAAGTAAACTTTTACTTCCAAAAGCACCTTTTCAATTTCCACTTCTGGTCTCATAGGATAACAAAACCTGCTTCGTCCCAGCAGGAAATTCTGGTACTTTGGAAAACACAGAGGGAAAGTGTCTAAAGGTGACAGCAAGATGCAGAGCACCACAACCAGGACTTCAGACTGCCCAACATCTGATACCAGAGGGGTTTGCAGGGGTCATTTTTGACTGTAGTGTACACATTAACTGTTACAAAATCAGCAATGCTTTGTAGGCACAAACACACAGCTGTAAGGTAACGAGTTACTTTCCAGCTCTCACACCACCACCCATTTAATGCTGCCGGGCACATACTGAGGAGGGCACAGCAGGGACAGTTCTGTCCCTTCCATGTACCCAGGGAGGCACTGGGCTTGCCATGACAGGAGAAACACAAACAGGGCTTTCAGCTGCTGAGCTGGATCTTTATTTTAATGGCGAGATGTGTGTAGTAATAGCACATGTGGGGTTATTGATGTTCGCTTTGTACTTGCCTGTAAAATGCACTGACACAGTATATCGCATGGTCAATAGGTCTTTAGGGTTTTTCCAGCAGTATTAAATATCATTTTAAATGACGTGCCTGCGTACCTTATTAGTTGCTCCCATGGCAGAGCGCGAGGTGGTGCATGGGAAGCGTTGGAGCCAGGCACGGGGCAGCCACGGGACTGGCAGGCAGCCCTGAGCACGGGGCAGGGGGACAGGTCTGCTGGGCAGAAACCAGGAGAAAGACAGACAGGGCTTCTCTGGGAACTGCACACATACAGTGTCAAGCACCCAGCACGGAAGCACCCAAAGACAATGTCAGCTGCTGAAGCCAACATCAGCCACTCCTGCCCACATCACACCATACTCACTGCCCTGAGTGGGCCAGGGACAGCTGCCCAGGTCCCCTCTTCTCCAGCCCTGGTGCCCTCGGTAGATGTCTCACCACCCCACAGGATGCTCATGAGAAGCCACAGAGCACTGGGGTCACCAGCTCCCACACACTTCCCAAACCTTCCTCTGCACCTCTCCTCCTGCTCTCCAGACCCTCACATAGCCAAAACATACCGCTCCCGCCCCCAGAGCAGTTTCCCACCCCAGCAGGACCTGCACAAAGCACAACACAGGCATCTTTGCAGCAAGTCCAGGCAGCACCACCAGGCTTCAGGCGGTGGGAAGTGAGGACTGCTGAATGGGGAGGGCTGACACAGCTGTCCAAGAGCTTGCTGCAATAGGCAGGCAAGAACTGAAATGAGTCTTCTCCCCTTGTCACCCTACCAGGGCACTCCTTCAAGCAGTTTCTTGCAAAGTTTGGGAGGCTGGGAGGAGTGTTTGATTATCTGATTTGAAATACAACCCTCCAAAGAACCCTCCCTATTGAAGAAACCATAAAAAGAAAATCTTCCCTAATGTCACTCTTTCCTCCCTGTTCCTTAGGAGCCTGTGAGCACTGCCATTCATCACCCGCGTGACACTTTCATAATGTAGTCCTAGATAATGGCACACCTTCCAACTTTCCAGAATTGGCTGTCAAGGAAATCGAAGGAGACGAGTGTGAGATACGGGACCAGGACTCCTTGGTGGATACAACAGCTGCAGAAACGCAGCCCCCCACCCAGCTCAGCCTGGCTGGTGAACCTGCAGCCAGTTTCATGGCGGGGAGTAGGGCCAGCCACTTGCAGAGAGGGGGTGCAGCCATAGGGCAGCATGGGACACAGAGGGGGCTCTCGGCACCATGGGTGAGCCTGGGAGCAGAGGCAGGGTCAGTCCCACGCTCGGTCCAAGAACATCACTCCCTCCCATGCAAGTGGGTCATGGGCACCCCCACCCCACTCCCAGCCCCACAGTGCCTCTTCTTCCTCACATCAGGGCCAGTTTGCAGGCCTGTGAGGAGGGAGGGGAGCAGAGGCAAGGTGCCCCCTCCCCACCACAGCTCCCTGTCCCCCAGGAGACACACATCCCTGCAGCACACCATGAAGCACCAGGACCACACACTGCCTCCCGCCCAGATACCCAGTCCTCAGGCCGGCCCACCCTTAACTTCCCTCAACACCCTCCCCTCCTCTTTTCACTCTAGTCCATCATGCAGCTTCCAGAGTCTTCCCAAAATCCCTCACCAGGATCCTTCTAATTCCACCTGTATAAACTCCTCTCACATACACAGCCCCAGCTCCCCTTCCAGCACTATTATAACCCTGCACATAGTCTGTCTGTCCACTTCACTGCTTGGGTACCTTGGGAAGTGCTTCACACCCCACTGACTCTACAACACCTCTGCAAGGCAACAACCCCCATGTTTGCAGCCCTACCTCTTCCCTCCCTTACTCTGCAGCTCTCTTCCCAACAATATCTAGGCAATTGAAGTCTCCCTGATCAATGCTCCAGGTTTTCCTGCCTTTTTTTTTTTTAGACACAGCCTCTCCAGGTGTGCATATGCATTTTCTGACTTGTCAGCTCATCTTGCCTTGGGGGTTTCTAACAGTTTATTCTACCCTTTTTTTTTTTCCCTCCCCTTTTTCAAGTAGAGCTGAGCACGTGATATCTCAATGATTGCAGCCAAATTGTGCATGAAAATATGCATCTCCAAGTAACAAGATCTTCAAAATTTATTTCACAGCTGTTGCAATGAGCCCTGTTTTCTGCCCAGGCACTGACAGGTCTGCCCTTGCACATCCACTTGCTCCAGTCAGGGGTTGTAAGTTTGCTAGGGAAGCCAAACCCCAGCAAAGCTCCCCGCTTGCAGACACCAGCCAGCATCACTTCCCCACACACCAGGGGTGCCAGCCTGCAGACACAGAGCCCAACAAGACCAGTTTGCTTGGAAACTATTTATAACACTCTTATCCTTGTGCATGCTGTGCTGACGCCTCCTGTACACAACATTACTGGGGTCTCACACACACCTCTGACAGACGTGAAACCCAGCAAAGCAAGCTGTCCTCTTTAGGGGCTGAAACTGCAACTTTGAAGCTTTCCCCCCCCACCACGTCTGAAAACTCACAGGTACATTTATGGCAAAGCCAGCACCATTAACAACTTGCCTTTAGTGACACTGTTCATAGATACAGACTCCAAAAGCCAAGATTTTTAGACACTAACCCTTTGCCTTATCAAATTCTCAACTCAAAAAAAGCCTTAAAACCAGTTAAATACTCCACCCGAGCATTAATTGAAAAAAGGCACTGGGGCACAGCACTCACCTAGAAACACTCTCATTGTCATCTTCTCCTACTAAAAATCACATCATTACTTTAAACATCTATGAAAAGCCCTAAGCAGAGCTAGAACCAGCAGTCCTCATGCACCACCTTCCAAACAAACCAGAGTACTGCTTGCCTGAGCTATATATACACCCTGGCCCTAATGCCTTATTACCCCCTGCTGCTGTTAATTAAGGGCACAGGCCAGGGTGAAGGAGTTGCCTTTCAACTGGTGTTTGAAGTCAAAGAGGGGGTGAAGAGAAGGAGGAGGAGGAGGAAGAAGAGCAGCAGCAGCAGCAGCAAGGGGTACAAGCTGTCTGAGATGGTGCTGCTGCTGGCTCCCGGGGGAAATGCCTTAGGTATAAGCACAGTGGACCCTGTGCCAGAGGCTGGACCTGCTGCTGAAACAAGCACATCTCAGTCCTGGGCCCCGAGCAGTAGCAAGTACAGATGAAACTGTACCTGTACCCCCTGCACCCCCTGGGGAGATCCGGCCTGAGACCAGGGGGTCCCAGGAAGCAGTGGTGTTGGTGCAAGGCTTGCAAGTTTTGGGGCTGTTTGCGCTTTCCAGGGCACAACATGATCAGATGAGAAGAGAAAGTGAGTGCTGCCAGCTGGGTGCCTTATCTTTGTCTTTAAATAAATATGATTTTGTCAGGTTTATGAAAAATAATATAGCATGTTATTTTTCATAAGCCTGACTGATATCTCCATTTCCCATGGTTCAGCTTAGGCCATAAACATGACCCTGCTTGAGTGATTTCACCTTCCCCATTGAGCAAAGAACCTCAGCAGCACTCAGACCAAGGTCCTGACTGATTATCGACAAATTAAAAATATAAGCTATTGACCAGACACTGAGATAGAGTCCCTGAGCCGGTGTCCGGAATCTCAATGAGGTTATTGAAGTGGTACCGATCGATATTGCAGTTATAACACAGAGAGCAGGCGGATCGCTGCATACATAATGCAAAGGGGAGCGTGCTGGATGCTTAAGTAAATAGTTGTTCAAATTAACAAGGGTGCTCTGAGATGCATTCCACTGCTTACAGCCTAATGACTTTCTAAAGTCAGAAAAACAATAAAGCAAGCCCACGCTCGGCTGGCGTAGGGCAGCGCCTTCACCTTCTGAGCAAGGAGCCCACGCAGGAGGGATGAGGATGGGGTGGGGGTTGGATGGGGGGGCCACCCCAGGCTACCTCAGAGGGGCTGCTTGTCCTCTCCAGCAGGGCCCTGCCCTGCGCCTGAGGCCATTTCTTTCTGCAGAGGCGGCAGGTGGTTTGGGGCACCATCAGATGGGTGCAGATGGTCCCGCCTGCCACAAGCACTAATCTGTTTGGCAGCAAGAGCGCTTGGTGACCTGACCTGGGCTGCTTGTGCTGCTGGTGGCACTGCTTGGTAGCAGGGCCAGATTCTGTGGGGGCAGCCGGCAGCACCGTGGGGCACAGCTGGCAGCACCGTGGGGCACAGCACCGCAGGTCTGGGGCTGGACACCTCCCCAAGGGTTTTTCACCCCGGGGGACTCCATGGTTTTACCTCCCCTGTTTGCTGTGTTTTAGGGTGAGGGATGGGGAAACCCTGCTCCCCACGGGTGCTGCCATTGCGCCCATGAGGGTTCCCTGGCAGGTGAGTAGGTGAGAACAAGGCGTGAGCCACCTTACTGGGGAAACTGTCTCCGGCAACAGGGAGAGTCAGAGACCATATGAGGCTCAAGGCATAACCCGGGTCCCCTGCTCCCCATCCCTACAGCAGCAAATCCACCTGGGCAGTGCCAGAGGCACAAGTCTCCTGTGGGCAGCGGCTGGCCCCGGCAGGGAGCTTGCCATGGCCTCCCTGCAGCTTCCCCTGCTCCCTCTGCTCCTTGCCTTCACCCTGGTGCAGGCATCCTTTGTTTGCTGGTTAAGTGATTTCTTGGCTCTCCTGCTAACGCTTGGTGACATTTATATTGCTTTAATCAATATTAATTATCTTTTATCCCAAGTTAACACAACCCATTTTTTTATTCCCTACCCATTGGTTTGATGTCACACGGGATTTGTGCTTCTTTCTGCCCCCGGTGGTGGCACCACCAGGAAACCTCACACCGGCTTTGTCCTCTCCAGCTCTGCCCCCTCCAAAGTTTCCTTTTCTTCCAGCCACTGTCCCTGGTGGCAGGACGCTGGGAGCCGGGAGCTGCCAGCACGGCCCCGAGTGCCCGCCTGAGGCTGGCTGCCGCTGCGCTTCAAGAGTTAAACGCTCTGCTCGGAAGCAGCATCATTTACTGGCAAAACCCAGCGCACAGCCTGCGCACCGAGGCCCCAGAGCCCCGTCCTCTGGGGAAGGCGCCGATCAGATAGCTGCCTGCATGTTTGAAAACATTGATGTCACGGAGCAGGCTGCCGGCAGGCTCGCCGGGTTTCCTGGTACTGCCTGATCGACAGGGTCAGATCCCAGCAGCTGTTTTGAAGGAAGAGGGACGCTCAGCAGCTGTGTGTAGTGAGAGAAACTGCCCGTGATGGTGCCATCCACGTTACCACACGGCTCCATCCTGGCCCCGCTTTTGGGAGGGATGCTCTGCCGGCTCAGCATCCCCCCTGGCTGCCAGCACCCAGCGCGGGGGGAAGCAGCGCCGGCTGCCGCTGGGCGCCGGCAGCGGGATATGAGGAGGCAGCGCAACGGCCCAGCTCTGAGCAGACCTGCTGAGGGGTTTTCTGGCTGATTTGGGCTGGATTTGGTGCCAGGCAGTGCCCGCTCGAGTGCTGCTTCTCCCGACGCCTCTTGCTGGGCCAGAAGCCCCTGGGATGCGGCACGTGCAGGAGCTGCCAAGCATCCTTGTGCAGGAGCTGCCAAGCACCCTCATCTGCACCCCCTGAGCCTGAGTGCAGCTCCCGCTCCCTCCCTGGGGAGCAAACACATGCAAGGGGTAGCCTTTGTTTTCTCAAAGCTCCAGGTCCCGGAGTCATGCGAATCTCGGTCTACGCTTTTGTTTGGGAGAAGGTGTCCAGACATTTTGCTGCACAGAAATGTGGGAAAATGTTCAAAGAACACAAAAAACTCTATAAAAATAAAAGCAAAACTGCTTTTAATCTTTAACTTCATTGTCTTTGAGGCAGTCTTGTGATTGCATGACTCTCAGTGATTTAACACTTGGAGCTGGCGCTGTCCTTACACCGAAGACTGCAGATGAAAATCAGGAGCACCCAGACACCTGTATGTCATGCTTTGCACAAGGTTCCCATTTGAGACTGGCATCTGATTCCTCTCACAGCTTGGTGCGGCTCGCTCAGCTGATGGCTTTCTCTGAGTGCATGTGGTAATGATGTGGAGTTATGTAGCAGGCAGCTAATCACGGTGGTGCTGCTTGGAGGTGAGGGGTAAGGCTCGAGCAGCCTCCTCTGTTCTATGAAACACTGTGCTGCAGTTCCAGCACTGAGGAAAGGTTTAAGCAGGGAGCAGCTACTAACAGATTCATTAAACTTGCTCCAGAGCAACTATAAAAAATCAATTTAGTTCACCAGGCGGCTTGAACTAGTGCCAGTGGCAGGGAGCACCTCCCAGCTGAGAGCTCTCCAGTTCCGAAGTGCCGCTATGATATTACGGGATTGGAGTACAACAGCAGGCAGTGATATAAAGCCAGTCTCTGCGCAGGGCAGTGGAGCGCCCCGGCTGCAGGTCTCTGCTAAGGGAGAGGCTGTCGGCTGTCAGCGGGCCCTAGGCGGTGTCCAGAGCCCGGGGAAGCCCTTGCTGTAAAACCAGCCAAACATTTCCAGAGCCGCGGTCGAGCAGGAGAGGGGTAGAGCAGGAGAGGGGTTTGTGCCGGGCTGGGCTCGTGCCGGCGCCCACGGCAGCTCCCACACGTTGAGCAGGTTTCTGTCCCCTCCAGCCCCGTGGGTCAGGAGCCAGCTCCCTTTGCACGGAGCAGAGGCAGCAAATACTCTCTCAGTAACCTTTTTAGTGGTGGTGGCGGCCAGTGCTTCATGGGAAGGTCAGTCCAACCTTTCCTGCTCTCACTTTATAATGAACATTTTCTGTTTGGTCACGTATTTTTAGAGCCCCAAGGAAATCCAGGGAGTTATTATCAGCCTAGAAATTTAACTCCTGGCAGGGCAATCCCTGCCCTCCCGTATAAGTGGCCCGGTACCGCTGTGTCTCCATCAAGCTGTGCAGCCAATGCCCAGGTACTGCCGGGCCAACCGGCCAGTTCTGTGCAATTACAATATTGGCTCCTTTTCTTTTTCGGAAAGCGGAGCCCACCCAGGCTTGCTTGCTGTGACATTCCTGTGTACAGTAACAAACATCAGAAGTGCTGAGCCCTCCACTCCAGTGTTAATGAAAAGGTCTGGCGTTTGCAGCATGAAATATTCATCGTGCCCCCGCTCCCTCGCTGCTCTGGCTGCGCGTCTGATGCTGGCCCCGGTGCCACAGCCAGCAGACAGAGCAGAGTGCTTGGAGCCCGTGCCTACGTTTCTAGCAAATGCAACTGCAAAGAAATAACGTATATGTTCCTTCCTCTGCCTGCAAGGTTCATTAGAAGAGCTACCACGGTGGATTTCGTTCCTGGTGGGCTGGCCTGGCAGGCACCTGCCTGAAGGAACAGCTTAAAATCCTCATTAAAAGTCACTTCAGAGACCGGCCAGAGGAAAAGGGGAGCGATGCCAAGCAGAGGGCACTGGAGAGCGTTTACTTGCACAAGCATCGTGCTGCTGGCACTTGTCAACAGTGAAAAGGAAAGGAGGGTCTTTAAATCAGAGGGGCCGGCAGAAGCACACCCGGCTGGGGGAGATTATTTCAGCTTTGCATCATCTAGCAAATGCTCTGCAGAGGCAGCTGGTCCCTGCTTTGCCTTCAGGAGGCCTCAGTGGGGGCTGCCAGACCCTGCCATTTGCATCTGCATTTCTCCAGCCATTTCACTGCATGAGAGAGCCCTGTGAATCCTTTCTCCCCTCATGAGAGAAGCCCCATGTCCTCATGTAGGGGGAGGAAATTGGGGCAGGGATGTTCAGCGCCCAGGGAGGGGGGAGCCCCGGATCGGGTGTCTGCATCACTGCGATATTGCCAGGGAAGAGCAACACAGAGCATAAACCATCTGAGCTCCTATTAAAACTGCTTCATCACATGGCAGGGGAAAACCAGATCTGGGAAGGGAAGAGGCTGCAGGAGGGAAGGCAAATCCTTCCACGCATTTCACTGTAGGACAGCAATGGGGAAACATCGCTTCTTCGTGCTGCAAAACCTGTGCAAGCCCCTGGGACAGCACACCTGGATATGGCGAGATGATCCACACCCACTTGTGTTATAGCTCACAGGCAAAAATAACCACACATGAAGAAAGGAGATTTTTCAGGAAATGCATTAAGCTGAGCGGGTGAGAAAAAGGAGTGGGCGAGGGGCTCTTGTGAAACTCAAACGCTTCCCTTCGTGCACTTTCTAAATGTAGCTGCTCCTTCCCCATCTGAGATGCTGCTCCTGCCTCTTACGTGGCAGTACCGGGGAGGCTCTGCAGGGAGGGAGACTGGGCCAGCCCTTGGCCCCTGTCCTGTCCTGTCCCACCCCACTGTGGCACCTGCGTGGGAGCCGCTCTGCGCGGGTTCTTTAGCAGGGGCAGCACTTCTGCCTCCCCAGACAGGACCGGTGCAGCCACGCACGGCTGGAGGGGAGCACAGGAGCCCGGCCACGCTCTCCTGTGCCTGGGGAAGGAGAGCGGCGTTCGTCAGACCCCACACCCGATGGTGGATGGCACCTCAGAGGGTGACAGAGGGCAAGCACCTGGTGTTTGCCCGGAGTGGGAGCCGCGCCAAGTCCCGACGCAGAGATGTTGGCAGGACAGTACTCACCAGCCGGCACGCTGTAGCCTGGTATCCAAAGTGCCACCTCCAGCCAGGCACGGCATCCCTGCTGTCCCCATTAGCCCCGGGCCACCAGTGGGTCCCTGGCAGTGAGTGCACCGATCCCTGGGCAGGGGCTGACAGCTCTGCCTGCAGCCAGTTGTTTAACCAGTGCCCCTGTACGCTGGAAGAGCAATTTTTTTCACTGCTCAGTTCACCTAAGTCATCTCATTTATCCAGCTGGAGAAAAACAAACAGATAAGGAAAACACTGGGGCACAGAGGAGGCACAAAGACCTTTATTCTCTCTCACAAGTCACCCGCCAAGGGGACCGTCACCAGAGGAAAGTCATCAGTGGAGCACTGGAGCACACAGGCAAAAAGCAAAACTGCAGAGAAATCAGATGCACTTCCAAAAAGCACCCAGTCGGAGCTATTTCTGCCAGGAGACCACCGCGCAGGGACCAGCACAGAGCAGAGCAGGGCTGGAGGATGGACATCCCAGCCTTTCCCTTCAGGTCGGTTTTAACTGACCCAGATTTTCTAAGGGCTGGTTCACATCCTCTCTTGCAGGTTCGGGAGCTGTGGCCTGCGACTTCTGTTTGGGCTCTCAGCTGCACAAGATACGCAACGAGCACGTTGGCAGACAGGCCCATGCTCTGGCTGGGTACGCACAGGGGAGCCACGGCACTCACTGTCCCCACCTGAGGACCCACCGAAACTGTGGAACTTGCAGTCCCTGTCCCAGCTCCTGGTAGCTGTGATGGGAGCTGGTGCATTGCTGCGTAAATCCTGCTGACAGCACCTCCTCCGGGACAGGGGCAACTGAGCCTCTCCTGCGGCAGACAGCAATGAGAAAGACTCAGAACAAAACTTCAACAACATTTGTATTCCCAACAGCCCTGTTCTATTCAACTTTACTTTTAAATGTGTTCCTTAAGTTTCTTTTCTCCTCCCGAAAATTTTCCTACAGTGAAAAATAATGCAAGGCGCGGGCTGGAATGAGCAAGTGACTTCCATCTCAATGACATGTTTAATGTGCCTGTGAATGGAAAGTCTCTTGCTCATTCCGGTCCCGTCCTTTGCATTTGGCTGTTCTGAATTTAGCAGGGCAATCATTAAACCTGAGTGATCTGGAGAAAGGAGTCTGAGCCGGCGCGTTCAGGCAGCGAGGCAAGAACTGGTACATGCGGAGGGGCACACCCTGCCTTCAGTGAGCCAGCTCCAGCAGGCTGGGGTCCCACGGGTGGGCGAGAGCCACCCCTGCAGACCTGGAGAGGTGGGTGGAAATGGACCTGGCGCAGGACCCCCCTCGCTCTCCCCACCCTTGGCAGCCCCTGTGTCTGTCCACAGGTCAGGGTCAGCAGTGGGGGGACCCAAGCCGGGGTCAGCAGGCTTGGTCATCTCAGGATTTTGCCTCTTCCTCCATGCCAAAGCAGAGGGATGGATGTTGAGCCAAGGCAAACACCCGCACTTACGCTGGCGAGGTGGCTTCTCTTTCTCCCACCCCCAGCCTCGGTCTTCTCTCTCCTGCCCCTTCTCTGCTCTCCACCGAGGAGGGAAAGAGAGTTTGCTGTGTGGAGCATTTGACTACAGCCTTGCTCTGGCTTTGAGCAGGGCAGGAAAGCTGCAGTGCAGAAGACTGTGGAGGATTTCCCCCAGGTGCTGGTATTTGTATGGGTCTAGGGTTTTTTTCTTCCTTTTGGGACTCTAGGCCAGGCAACTCTCCAAACCCGCTACCACAGGCAAAACAGGGGAAGCAGCAAGTGCCTTGGCATTGTACTTTATAAGCAGATTAGAGCTGCTGAACTTTGCACCTCTTAAGTACTTGGACGAAGTCAAGAGTCACCTCTTCTGCCACAGCAAGCCCTACAATGGGTCTGATGAAAGGTCCCACCTGGATCCCGTTGTGGAACACGAACACATTTTGCCTGGACCTCAGTGAGGTCTGAGACACACAACGCTTCCTGCACCTGTGCAGGACGTCCCGTGTTTCCCACTGTTCCCTCTGTCCCCTGGCATGGCAGCTGGCAGCCGTGAGGAGCAGCCCCGAGCCAGCTCCTCTGGAGGTGCCCTCGGTAAAAACGAGCAAACCTCATCAAATCCTTGCAACCAGCCTCAGTATAAAGAGCACGGGAAGCGCTGCTGTGCATGACGCACAGGTGAGAAAAGTTGGTGTCTCCCCACATTTACTGTTCAGTTAATTAAGTCAACACTATTCTAAACCTTAGCAGAGTTATTTAATAAATAACTTCAGGACACAGTTGTCACTGTGGGTTATTCTTAAGCAGCCAACTTGCGGGTCCACGCTGACATTGGTGGGGCGACTCTGCTGCTAATTAGTTTAGTTCTCAGCCGTTGTGCCTCTTTTTCTGTTTACATAATTAATTCTGTGAATTTTGTATTCTCACTTAAACTCACTCTTTTTTTTATAGAGCAATCACTACTAAAAGATGAATTTTTTATAAGTTTGCCTTTGTTACTTTAAATTTTTTATAAACTTCTTACCCTTAAGGAATATTTCTTATAGCTGGCAATAAAGTATGTTAATTTCATTTGAAAAGGGAAATGTAAGTTTGTATTTTATTAAACACACACACTACCCATATATCTGCACATGTAGGGGGTGTTTGGGGCATTGAGGGCTGCGCCAGGAGCACTGACGGCAGAGCAGGGGGGCTGTGGTGACCCATGCAATCCAAATTGGCTTTAAAGGAGCACTGATGGTACATCCCATGTCCATCCCCAGCTGGGCATCCTGCTCCTACTGCCCTGGGGCTGCCGGCTCTCCGGCTCATCGAGCTTCCCAGCCCAGCCCAGCCGTGGGCTCTGCCCAGAGATCGTGGGGCTTGCCAGCGGCTGCCCTGCACCCAGGACCCTGTTGCACTGGC
Source organism: Scopus umbretta (assembly GCA_013400535.1). NCBI lineage: Eukaryota > Metazoa > Chordata > Aves > Pelecaniformes > Scopidae > Scopus > Scopus umbretta. The sequence continues at coordinate 31,811 of VZTL01004886.1, forward strand.
AGGAGGCTGTGGGTGAGCTCTCACCCGGGGCAGAAATCTGTTAATGAGCCACTGTCTCCATCACCAATACCTCGGCAGGCTGTTAACCACGCTGAAGGCCCCCTATGAAAACATCGTATTTTAATGTCACAAATGGTAATTCGGATTTGTTTCAGCTTGGTGGTTCAGCTGCCCGAGGTCAACCATGGATGTCCAGCATCTTCCTGCCAGGGTGATGGCAGGGCAGGCAGAGCAGCCCGGTGCGGGCAGGGACGCCTGCAGCGAGCCGTGCCAGCGAGGGCTCCCTGCCGCTCAGCCCGCGGGTCACCCTCTGCTGTCACGGCCGGGCTCTGCCTGGATCAACGACTGTTTGCAAAGGTGAGGCTGGCAGTGGGGCCGGCTGCTCCCGAGCTGCAGGCTGTAGTGCATTGTGAATAGCTATCCTTCCCGTTTGCCACAAAAATCTGTATCTCTGGAAATAAAGCCCTTTTTTCACTCTGAAAATATTGCAGATTTTTATTCCTTCATTTGCATAGCGCTTGAGATAGTCCGTTCAATACATGGATATCTGCAGAATCACTGAAATACACATAATACATATCTCATGCTAACCAAGGAGGCTGCAGCTCCAGCAGCAGAGGATATTACTGCATCATAAAGCACAAGCTACTGAAAGAGATAAAGAATGTTTTCCCCTTTGGACAAGTAACCAGCAACGTTCTGACATGTCCTCAGGTGAAGGCTGCTTGTCTGAAACTATCAAATGCAAGAACAAGCGGAGGGCAATCAGCAGTGACAAAGACACAGACGTTCTCCCTCGTAAAGCACCAGAGTAAAGGGATGTAAACACACATCTGGACACAAATGCCTTGGCTGGTCATTGCATTATACATGGTGCATGGCCTCGGCGCTGCCTCCCCGCACCGCGGTGCCTGCACCGGCAGCCAGCGCTCGCCACTTGGCCCGGGTGCGACAGCTCAGGCCGTCCAGGGGACCCCGCCGGTCTGGGGACTGGGGCAGCTGGTGAGTCTGAGCGCAGCACAGGCTGAGAGAGGGTCAGGCTCCAAATGCTGTGCCCATCAGTTCCCTGTGCTTTCCAGAAAGAGGACAGTCACGCTTAAGCATCTTGCTGAACAGAAGCCATGGAGAGCAATGCGTTAATGACAGCCAAAGCATGCCTTGCTTTCAGGCACTCCAGTTTCTGGAGCAAACACAAATGCAGCACGCTGGTGGGTGCAAACGGTGCCAGCTGTGTTAAGCCCACAGTCCTTCCTCACTCCTTCGTCCCATGTTCACTGCACACGAAATGGTTTTCAATTTTCTTTGCATCCTACTTTTCATGCTTTCATTTCCTCAGTTTGCTTTCATAAAGGGATCGTGCGTTATTAATATTTGCAGAGCCGCAGGAAAATGCACCCCCCCTTCCACACTCTGTTTTCACTCCGAGCAGGGGCCGGCTCCCTGCCCTGCTGCAGTAGGACCACCACTACATTCTCCAAGTGAATGTGTAAGGGTTATTCACCTATGTTGAGGGGGCTACATTGCACACAGTATGAGTCTTAGTCCAGACAAAAAAAAAGAGCTCTTTGTTCTTCTCTGAACTGCTCTGCACAAGCAAAGTCCTTGCCAGGGACACGACTTAGCTGGGGCAGTGACCCCCAACCCACCTGGCTGCCATTTCCCCAGCTGCTCCGGGTCCTGCTCAGGCCACCCCAGGGAGCACAGTGTCACCAACATCCCATGGGATGCAGCCACGGCCAGCCCGCAGCTCCCATGCAGCCTCACTGTCCAGGAGACCCAGGACTTCTGTTGTCACCTACTTCACTTGCAAAGACTTCTCAAACCAAACCTGCTCCAGAGCCCACACACTCGTAATAAATGGTTTAGGAGAGAAAATGACAGTGTCAGCCTCAGTCGAAGATGATCTACGGCTACTCAGCCTCATTTGGGCTACTCAGAAACAAATCGATGGGCTACTGGGTCTCCAGACTAATAAATAATAACAATGATAAAAATAAAATATAACTAATAGCAATGCAGTGCATTCATAGGACATATTTCTCACACTTAATAGAGGCTTTGCTATCGAGCTTAATTAAAAGCGACACCAAATAAACTGTTCTTTCACATTTGACTCAAAACCGTTGACTGCTTTCTCTTAAGGACAGAGGCCATCTCAGCTGCTAATTACCCGGCTGCGGCGCGGCGGTAGCATGGCTGGTGCTGCCTGGCTCGCCTACGTGCAATGGAAACACCGCAGCCCTCCGAGGTGCCACCTTGAACCCAAGCAGATATAGGTGAATTTGGAGAAGGATCCCAGAACTATACACACACGCACGACAGCCAGTGCAGCCTTATAGCTGTAATTCACCCTAATTATTTCCTCTGTTAGAGTATGCATTAATGACCCTGGTATTAACGCAGAGTGCTATCATTTGTTCCCATATGTACCAGATTGCTCATTAATACCCTGTAAATTGTAACAAGATGCTTCCTGGCTGTTAAGTATCACTGTGTATTTAAAGGGGTTACCCTGTGCAAGCAAGAAGACCCAGAATGTGTCTGCAGCCCTGATGCTTTTCTGGGATGACAGAGTTGCAGAACTGGATGTTCAGTTGTACACCACTGAGTCACAGATATCCCTGCTCAGTGTTGTCTAAAAGCGCCGGACCTACCACCTTCTGGTTTCCTCTTCCCCTGGAACTGGATGGATTTGGTTAGGCTTCTTCAGCTAAAATATTTTTCAAAGCCAATGCTTGTCCCAGATAAAATGTGTCTGAATCCCACTGCTCCCTCCTGCTGCAGACCTCGTCCCTGCTGCAAGACACTGAACCCGCTTTGGCTGTGCTCAGCACTGTGGTTTACACTAAACATGCCATTTTTGTTGCCCATGCAGTGCCCAGCCGATGCTCGGGGCTCTCAGCCATGTGTCAGTGCAGTGGTGAGGCTTTCCTTGCACCCTCCCTTCGCTCTGGGTTGACCCTGGGCTCTCACACTCCACAGTGCACATACAGTTTTTTTACTGCACTCTTTTGTACCCAGGAGCAGTGGCTCAGAGGAGGCTCCCAGCCACTCCTGCTGGGACTGGGGCTTCATTGCAGGTCCCAGGCACCTCCCATGAAGGAAGATTACTGCCCCAAAAAGCTTATGCTTTATGCCAGCAGAAATTGTGCAAGAGGAAGGATGCCCATGCCCAAGTCACAGACACTGAGGTCTATGTTACCTGTCCACAACTGCAGCAGAAATAAAACTTCGGACTGGACCCCAGCTGAGTGTCCCCTGAGCCATCCTTTACTTCTCCACGGTCACCAGCAGCCCTGCAGAAACACTTCTGAAGGGCCACTCATACCCAAAGGGCCGTCGCCAGCAGCACAGCCATGCCGCCCGTCTGCGGGCGAGCCCGGCGCTTCGCTGTCGGTAAAGGGCAGATCCTGCAAACCCAGCCCATGCTCTCCGGACGCTGCTGCCACAGAAATTCCTGGGGAGCAGCACGCTTCGGAGCAGGCATTTCAAACACCGTGACGACTTGAAATCAGGAACCAGCTCATTTTAATCTTTCCCTCTTTGATGACTTCAGATCTGTATTAGCACAAGATGTTTTTAATCTCTTATCTGTGGCATTTTGTTTTGCCTTTAATCACACAAGGTGGGCTTAACCAGGAGGATATTATACAGCTCCCTCCCGCTGCTCCTTTGTAGCTCAATACTTGCACATACTAATGTTCAATTATTTGTTATACAGTGTCTAATATTTTCTATAGTAAACAGAGTTTTATTATCAGTTAATGTATTGATGAAAGAGCATGAGTTAGTTGATTGAATATGTAATAAATACAGAAATATACTTGAACTATTGATTACTCCAGTTGCTTATGTGAAGTATTGATATACAGTGTGCAGATTTGCCCTCAGCATGTTGAGTCATGATACACCAGTCACCATTCTTAATAATAAAGGGTGACTATTTTTGAACACTTCACAAGAAAAAATCCATTTGCTAAATGGGTTTGTGCGTATTGCTGGGACTACTCATGTGGAAACCGTGGGAGAGGAAGAAGGGGAAAGGTGCCAGCTATCTGCATGCCTGAGGAAATACACGCTCAACTAGGAAAACGCAGATTATCCTCTGTATCGGAGTTACATCAAAGCTATTAATGAAAGCCTGTCAGACGCAAAAGTTGCAAAATCGATGTCTCCGAAGTTTGGGTACATGAACATGAAGGTTGTCCAAACAGCCTGGCTCCCCTCCGTATGTGGATCGCGATGGCTTCCAGCAGCGCTGGAGCTGAGGTTGGCCATGAGTGGGAAATTCACTCATGATTTTCTGAGTGATCCTAAAATTCAGGGAGGGAAAACACGTTCCTTTTCAGACCAAAAATAGGCGTTTCTACCAAAAATAGGTGTTTCTAAATGCACTTTGAAAAAACCCACAATGTCTATTTCTGGAAACTTTGCCTGAGAGCAAGACATCCAAAGCCGGGACCCAACGGGCTGCCCTGCACTGTGGGTGTGCTGGGTGCCCATGGACCTCCACCCAGCCTGGCAATGAAACCAGAGGTGAACAAGTACCGGGGGCTTCAGGGAGGCACGTTGCCTTCTTTGCACCCACTGACACTATTCTGCTCCTGGAAACAATTCCCCTCCCATTCCTCCTTCCAGCTCTAGCTGGGAGCTGCACAAACTGACTGACTTCCCGTTATTCCCTCTGGCCTTCGGAGGCAGCACATTTCAAGGGCATTCCTCCTGGCACCCTGCTGCCGGCTCCCTGTGCTGCCTTCTGCCTGTGCCTGCAAGGGAAGTTTTGCTGCAGTGTCAGCTTGTGCAAGTGCTAATGCCCCAGACAGTCATTCCCGTGGCTGGAGATCAGAAGGAGGGTGGTGGGGACACCGTGCTGGGCTGCTCCCACGGTGAGAGCAGCCCCGTGTCCCAGCTCCAGGCGATGTCTGCAGGCACTGGCTGCATGTCTTGCCATTTCTGCTCATTTTTTACAATTGATAGAGGGATCACCACTTCTAACGGGAGGTTTGCTTGTGAGTTTTTCACAGGCTGTCCTTCCGGCTGTCAAATACCCCAGAACACCTGCGGTGAGGTCTGGGCTGTGCCCGTGGCAGAGGTGTTTGTTGGGAATTCAGCATCACTCACACTACAGCTGGGAGCAGAGTGACGTATACGTAAGGGTTCAAATTGAGCTCATTCCACCCTGAGCGACCTCTGCCCAGCACAGACCTGGGGAGAAGCCGCATTTTTTGAAAAGCCTTGTGTAAGCCCCCCTACTCCTATCAGCAAAATGTGGTCTTCCTCTTGTACCTGCTAAAAGGGAGGTTAAACAGCCTGAGGAGCCTTTGTGGTAGAGGTGGAGATTTGCTGTGATGCCTCATCCTGCAGCAAGGGGTGGTGACAGCTGGTTTCCGAGTTGCAATGTCTTCCTCTGAAATTTCCTGTACATATAAACAAAACTCAGGTTGCGAATCCCAATCAGATTACCGGATTTGCAGGCTATGGTGCATTAGGTGGGCTACAGTGACTGCCTGCATACGCATTCTTAGTTTGCAGCGAAGGTAAATTTATACTTAAATCACTTTCTTGACATTCAAGATCGGTAACAGTACTTTGCAATTACCATGGGATAAGAGTGCATACATGACAGTTAGCTTAGGTGACCTGTAGCAACCTGTTAAGTGCATTTACTTATTTGCAGAAAAGAAAGAGGGAGAGTAATGAACTGAAAAGCTGTGACGAAGAAAACTCATTGTCTCATCATGACTTCGATATTAAATTCAGCCACATCTGTGCTAGGGCACGGCATCCCAGTGAACCTCCACCTCCTGAAAGCGATTTGCTCATCACATCCCTCCTGATCCATTAATTTCAAGCATGCATGACAGAAAAACCCCAAGTCACTGAGACAAAAGGTCCCGTGTATGGTGGGAAGCAATGAACAACCCTTTCTTCCCCCACGTGCTATCTCGCAATCAAAGCGGATTTCATGGCAGCGCTGCTGTCTGGAGACCCCCTTACAGGGCAGGGCCTGCTACCGCCCTGCATCACCTTCCCCAAGGCAGCGCAGGATGGAGCAACAGTGGCTTTGGGGCTCAATTCCTAAGGTTACATCCCCAGGTAAGGTAGCTTTCAGTGGAAAGAGGACCCAAGCTCTTGAAATCCTATATCACCCCCCACATTCAGTGCACAGCTGCCCTTGTGTCTTTATTAACAGCCCCTTTCTATTCTACAATTCTAATGTTTCTTTTGCCTCCCCATTTTAACCCTGAAACACTCCCCTCTCAGAGACCATGTTCAATTAATGTCTAATCTCCATGACTCGCAGCCAGGAGGCGGATCAGTTACTGCCACCAATAATGACTCCATTTACAGAGCTCTTTCAGCAGACGCAATGTGATCCTAAGCCCATGACTTTCCCAGTCCATTCACAAACTTCTGTAGACATTCCCCCTCATTAAAGAGTCACTCCTGTCTTCTCCTGCCCCACCTTTACCGAGCACTATAGAAGAGACACTTACACCCTATGGAATTTCTCCTACACAATGGCCAGTGCCCAGCAGTTTTAGGGAGCACAACCCCTTTCTGCCAGCTGCAAGGCAGGGTTTTGTTAAGAGGATGGCAGTAATCTGGAGTGTTATGGCAAAACCAGAAATTCAGGGCAATTGCTGGCCTGACTAGAGCTTGTGCACTGAGCCCCACCTGCGTTCTAAGGAAAAACTAAGAAAAGAGATGCCAGTTCAAATTTGCTTGCTAAAGAAGTGGGAGGAAATGAGAGATTTCCAGATACAGCCATGGTAGGGAGAAGCATCCAGCTACAGGTGGAACCTGTGGTTTAAAAAGTATAATAAAGGACAAACCAAAGAGAGAGACAGCAGATGGGATTTCACCATCCCTGCTGTAAGCGAAGCGGGGTTTGGTTGAAGGTAAGGTCATCACAAGACATACAGCTGATCTAGTAGAGGGAAGTAGGGTGGCTCAGAACACCATCAGCTCCTTGCTCAATTTCGCTCCCAGCTTGAAAACATCCAGGAATCATTACAGAGCAGCGGGCATGGAGGAAGGGACAGCGAAATCCCTGTGCTGGCTGCTCAACAGATCTGCCAGCTGAACCCACCGCCATGCACGTCCAAATAAATTATTCAATGAGAAGCAGTGCAGCAAAGAGATTTCTTCCGGATTTTAGACAAGTCCATGACACAGCAGCCAAACTCACCAGAAAGGTGTTACCCAAATTATTGATTTATTGGTGATAAACAATTTGAATGGGATGGGACTGAAGGATTAGGATCAGCTGTGCTGTGCCAGCCTGAAGAGACATGACAGGCACAGCCCTTGCTCTTGTGTCTTCACAGCTTCTAGTTTTAATTTAGCTTAAATGTTAATTGTTCAAGTCAATGAATTTGCATACTTCACGGTTCTGTCCATCTATATTTGGCAGCTTGTCTGCATGACTGAAAACTCTTCTGACCTTTACCATCAAATAGATTTTGGATCCTGGGAAATCAGAGAACAAATTATGTTCAACCAAAATATTTTCACCCCCAGAGGAGCAGAGAAAGACCTTGCTAACCAGCCTCCCCCCAAAAGGCAATGCTCTTAGTTGTGAAATGAACAGCATTAATCCCAGGTAAATATTAGCGCTGGGTAAATGGTAAAAAGTGCAGCAGATACTTTTTCAGGTTCAAAATATAACTTTGATTTGACTGGATTGTTTAGCAAACATCATTTATTGATTTGCAGTTTTAGAAGCTATTATGAAAAATTCTCTACCCAAGAACTTAGGGCCAGGAAAAGCTTCTAGAAAAACACTCTAAGAGCAGACCCATCAATCTCCTTGGCATGACTGGTGTCATCCCGCCCAACGTAGGGTGAGCAAAGCTCGTTCAAAACAATGGTGTTGCTTGTTTTGATGGAAGGCATGGCTTGGGGTTGCCAGAAAAGAGATCTTTTCAGAAGTTTCATCAAATATTTCTCTATTTTTCAAATAAAAGATTCAGGTTTCCATTGAAAAAGGCAAGAACTCAAGAGTGTGAGGTTTTTGTAAATAATGAACTTCCATTCATATTTTCTGTACTTTTCACCATTGTTATCCTTTACTCAAAAATGTTCCTTGGGAAAAAAACAAAGCAAAGCCGGCCTTCCCAGCAGGACCTGGTGAGCCGTGGTGATCAGAGAGACCCACAGGGACCCTGAGGCCACCACCTCCCAGCTCCCCCCGGCACCCCT
>VZTL01004892.1:0-15941 GCA_013400535.1 Scopus umbretta
TGTCTTCCCTCGCTCGTCACATGTGTGTGCCAACTGTTACGTCCTCTGCCAAAGAGGAGATGTTATTCCATGAATAGCTATTGTCACACATTGATAAATATATATTTTAAAAGTATGTATTTCAAGAATCAGAAGTTCAGCCTAGGAAGGGTAACTTATCATACTTATAGTTTAGTTTAGTTTGAATTCATTTTTTTGCCACGAAAGTCCTATTAAACAAAACAAAATGAAGATAACAGTCTTCACATAAGCAATTGATCTACTTAATTATATCTTCAATGATTCCAAACGTTTCTCTTTTCATAAGAGTTTGATTATGGGAGCACCATGACCATACAAATTCAGACTAGATATACTAGCCTTTAAAATAATGACTCTAATATTTTTTTTATTTTTTTTTTTTTACTTGTTAAGGTAGGGACAAGAAGTTAATACGTTCTTCTGTTCACCCTATAATGGCCACAGTTATCTGATGTACCCATCTGGAAAACACAGATGATTAACTGACTAAAAAACCTCTATAACTAGAAGCTGAAAACTTCCAGGTATCATTTTATTTTTAGTATATACATCATACCCCTATATACTGTTACTTTGCAGTTCTTTGTGAATTTCTGCTAGGATGTACTGATAGAATGTAAGATTAATCACACTGAATGACTGAAATAATTGAGAAGTAGATCAAGAAAAATATTTCTCTTTAAATTAGTTTAGTAATCTGTTTTCTGTTTTGTAGAGGCTAGAAGTAAACGACAGGTACTATGTTCATTGCCTGGAGGATGAACAAGTCTCTCGTGCCATTCACCTGTGACCTTTCTGGCTGAGGGATAATAGAAGATCTCTAGAATTAAAGAGCACTTTTCAGATAAAATAGGTTGGATAATCTTCTGGGTTTAAAATGTTTTACCATTTCTTTTGTTTTATCTTTTCTTTTTACAAATGGCTTGAATAACAAGTGGCACAGTGTTACTGATACTAAATCTATTTTCTTAGTGTAGAAAAGGGGAAATGAATCTCTAAAAGGATTGAGATGTAATTAAGATAAGGCATATTTTTCCAAGCTCACTTTTCCCCTATAGCTATTGACTATTGTTGGTGTTTGCATATTGTGCAGTGGATAAGGATAATATCACTCATTACAGAATTAATGTCAAAGAATCTATCCATTTATCCATGCCATTTAATCTGCCATATCCAAAATATTACATACCTGAGAATGATGTCTTGTACAAACTCATATCAGATCATTTGCTTTAATAGTGTCCTGTCATGTGAAAAGAAAGAGTTTTACAAGAGTCATATCTATTTAACAGCTCAGCTAAAGCTGGATTCTTTTAAATCCTATTGATTCAAGATGTATTTTTTACTTCTATGTTTTATTTCACTTGGTGCATTTGACATACAATTATTTTGTATGTTTCAGCCTCCTTTTTGTTTGTTTGGTTTTATCCTTATTTATTTGGGCTATTTGATATATAAGAGGAGTAAAATTCTAATGTAGAATTATATTGACTTCAAGATCAGAGGGAATTATATCAGAAAATGTCATAGTCATTTTTAATAATTAAATTTCAAGATGTAAGTATTCCAAAATCAAAATCACTTTATTTTGGAAGTGTAAGATTCTCCACATGTACTTTTGTTATGAATGGGTATCATTTATTTAAAATAAATGTATACAATCACAAGCTGATATCTGCATGAAGATAAACAGCTTTTTGCATTGCTTTATGTAGTAAATAAATTCCTTTTTCTTTATATGTAAGCAATATATATATGTTTTCATTCAAATAATGCCTTGATTTGAAGGAGTATACATTACTTTAAATATAGCTCAGAGTAAGGGCTCCTAATCTCTCATTTATGTTAGGTATTTATTTTAAAATCCATTAAAACCTTTGAGAAGAAGTTCCTTTGGGATGGAGGAGAGCATGATTTTATTCTTTGTACAGTACCTAAGACTAGAGACCTAAGAGTGGTTCGTATAATGGCCTAAATACAGAGTAAAGGTCTCTGACGAACCTGACTTAAAGATATATACAATCTGGAGTTTACAGATGAGTAGAGTGAGCTAAGGGCATCTTGTCTGCATATTCCTTGTTTCCCTTTCAGATTTATCCAGCAAGAAGAATCAGGATCTGTTAGTCAGGATAACTAAGCTAATACTGGAGGTCTTATAGTTGTCAGATCCTACAAGGAAAAAGGAAATTACTAGGCATGAGAAGGCAAGATAGGAATTACGATTTTCTAAATTATCCTAGCCCTTGAGCAGTGAATCTTTTACAGTGGCATTTTCTAGGTCAGTGAGAAAACCAGTCACAGTCTAGCCAAAAAAACTGAATATATCAGGCTATCAGATTTAAGTACAAATGGAAATATTCTAAGAAATCAAATGTTATATAGGAAATATTATTATATGGAAGAAAAAACTGTCAGATCTAAAATAAAATAATACATAAATAATTTTCTTTTCTTGAACTGAGTAATTTTTGACTGCATGCCATACCATTACCATACCTGTTCTCTCAGTGTTAATATTTGCCTAATTAACTTTTCTTTCATCTATCAAATACAGTTCTGAGAATCATGCAGAATTAAAGAGCTGATACTCATCTTTGTTCAGGTCATTCTGATTTCTGTTAACAATTTAATAATTAGAAAACAAAAAAACAAGCAGGCAAAAATACCATGAAAATGATCTAATAATCAGCAGTTCTTAAGCTAAAATAAACAAATCAGTAATATGGAAAGAAAGTGCCTTGCAGATGAATCACCATGAAATCACTAAGCTCTTACATTTTTCCCTGTTTTATGGTTTAGAGAAAAGACTAACATTAAATTAACATTATTTTATTATTATTTTATAAAAGTAATATTTCACTGTCTTTTAGAACCTACAATAATAATCAGACTCTGTTAACTGTCATATATAGCTTTGTATTTTGAAAGGGGTTCAATTCTTACCATGATAGTCACTATTGCAAGCACCTTCATAGACAGGATAAACAGGCACTCACATCCTAACTGACACCTTTTTAAGAGAGACTGGGGGGAGCAGGGTGTCTAAATGGAAATTATATGTTTCTGAAGGTATGTGAAAGATATTTAACATTGCCCAGTGAAGACACAGAAATAATATGGTAAAATGTTTTAATATGATAGAATGTGGAAACTTTTCCTGGTGTCCTGTTCAGAGCATTTTCATGACACTTGTGTGAATTATTAGGACTTTATGGAAACTTTATGGAAAATCATTTTGCCTCATCTTTTGTAAGGGTCCAATGCAGCAACAGGCTGTTTTAGTACAGCTTTCTCTGTGTGAGCTAGATGGAAAATCAGGCATGAGATGTTGATTCTGTAAGCCAATTTCCACCTATGATCTAGGGCGTTCATTCAGAATTCAAATGTTACCACTTCTAAAAACTTGTAATGCTTGGATAGGAAAGATTCCCACATTATTGTCATGGTCACAAAGTTAAAAGTCTAGGTTGAATGCCCTTGAAAACAGGTTGCGGGATAATCTGTGATGAGCAAAAACCTCATCTGCATCTTCAGTGTAACTTAGTTTCATCCCGACCTAAAACAGGAAAACTTATAAACAATTAAACAACTGATGGTCAGATGAGAAAACCAATTCCCCACCAGCTGAAATCAAGAACATATTTCTAACTCAAGTGAAATTTATGGTGAATCCTAACAAAAACTAATTTGACAAAAAGTTTGGGTTTATGTGTTTATTTTTTGTCAGTAAGAATAAATTCTCCAGGTTCACTTTATTGATAAAACTTTTTGCACAGCTTTAGCATCTTTCTACATACCACAATTTGCTGGAACCGATACTGCATGAGATAATTCATTAGGGACAGATGATGCAAATTCACTAGCTCAGCATATCCCCAGTGAAGATGTTTCACTATTAGATGTATACAATTCTTTTGTTTTTCTTTCTCAGCAGTTATCCTTACTGATACAGTCAGTATTTCATCTCAGCATGAAATAACATTAGATAACATTGCATTCTGAGGAAGCGGAAAAAACAAGGGCTCCACAAATGAGAATGAATTAGAAATGCTCTTGCAGTAGAGGCCCTGGAGTTATAAATGAGAAACTGATGAATGTACTTAGTAAGGAACTTTACATAAAATATTTCTCTGCTGTAAATTTCTTATTCTTCAGCATATTCTGCTTCTGAAAGGCATTTTTTGACAAGTGCTAAAGCAGAATTTCCATACATTATCTGAGCTTTCCTAATAGGGTTATTTTTATATTTTTATTTTTTTTTCTAAGAAGTGCCTGGCCAGAGGACATTTCCATGCTATTGATATTCTAAAAATGTACATGATTTTCTTTGCAGAGTAAGTTTCTCCAGTAGAAATACATACAATTAAAAAGTAAGTAATGTGATTAAGAGTTAAAGCAAACAGACCTAAGGGACAGGATTAATCTCACCTAACTTTAAACATCTAGTAAAGTAATATCTCAGTGAGCTAATCAGAAACTTATAATCAATACAAGTTTTTAGGATATGATTCATTTAATCTATTTTGGATACATACAGTACAGTATGCTAAACTGCATCACAACCATACCCATAGTGCTCTACTATCTTTAAAATCAATTTGCACAAATAGATGTGTCAACCTATATGCCAGGTCAAATGGATTTATAACATACATTCTGCTAATTCCCGCTGCAAAACTGTAAGCTATCGCCTCAAAACAATTTTTTTCCAGACAGATGTAGTTTCTGACTTCATTTTATTCAGTCTATGGCCACCGGTATCACTTCAGCACTACAAAGTCAGAAATTATTTTTCACTCTATCCATTGGATAACACTGTTCTGTATAAATATATGTGGCTGTCCCAAGTTTTTGAAAAGTATGATTTTTTTATCTTGGCTTTAATTCAAATAGGGACAGAAAATGCTTTGATTAATGTTATGAAAGAAGTCATAAGGTTTTCCTGTGGATCTATATAGTTATTTATAATGAGTATCATTGCAATATTGAAGTTTATTCTAGTAAAAAAACAAACAAACAAAAAAAAACCAACAAAAAAACCCATAACAGTTGCCTTTAACCACTAAGAATTTGTTCAAGATAGCAACAAATTCTTCATGCATAACAGGAACTGGAAAATCTTGTGAAAGTTTTGGAGCTCACTACAGAATACACTAATGAAACTTTTTCACATGCAGCCCATTTGTGATGTGGGTCTTAACTTCAGATAAAATCTTCAAGATTTGTCTAACTGTACTTTACTTAATTGAACTCTATTGTAGTTTATAGGAAGAAATCTAGTTACAATTTTTTAACTTGTAATTTTCTTTACAGCTAAGATTAGATATATTTGTGAAGGCATATACTTACTAGACTGCATGCCTTTCTCATTTGAATGTTGCTAAAATTGTTTCATACAAATATAAATCTAACTTACACTGTTGCATACATATTTTATGTGATTGCTTGTGAAAATCAGTTTTAAAATGTACTATGTTTTTTCTGCCAGGGAACTTAAACTCCTCCTCTGTAGTGTTAATAAGTCTGCACTGGAATTATCTCAAACACTCAAACATTCTGAGCAGGTTTACTTAGACATTCTATTAATGTAAAAAATATTTTTTAAAAAAATTGCTTAAAAAAGGCTTCTTTTTTTCTCATAATATGCCATATTATGAGAAAAAAACAAAAATTAAAACCTGCATGCAACAGGAAATAGTTCTGTAAAAATTATAAATAAGCATCATGCACTAAATGGTATGGAATCATAGAATCATAGAATTTCTTGAGTTGGAAGGGACCCATAATGATCGAGTCCAACTCCCTGCTCCTCACAGAACTAAAGTAAACCATATGACTAGAAGCGTCATCCAGACACTCCTTGAACTCTGACAGGCTTGGTGCCGTGACCACTTCCCTGGGGAGACTATTCCAGTGACTGACCACCTTCTCAGCGAAGGACCTTTTCCCAATGGCCAGTCTGTATCTCCCCTGATGCAGCTTCGTTCCATTTGCTCGTGCCCTGTTGCTGGTCACCAGAGAGAGGAAATCAGCACTTCCTCCTCCGCTGCCCCGTCGAGGAAGTCATAGACTGATGAGGTCACTGCAGTAGCTTTATATCATTTGTATGCACAGCATTTATTCCTTCTTAAACTCCCTAGAAATTAAGTTTTAAAATAATGACACTTTTCATACACTTTCATGTATATAGAAGTAGTCAGCTGCTTGTTTTCAAAGGTATTAATGAACAGCAGGTTTGTCTTTTTCTTGTTGTGAGACATGTTACTGTAGTTATGCACTTTTACAGAACTGAATATAAATTACTTACCATATAACTTAAACTATATATACACACACACATTAATAGATACTGCATTGTACATAAAAGTTTTTGAATTAAATTATTAAAATATCACAGAAGAAAAAACATGCATTAAATCCTTCTTCTATCTCACTTTGTATGCTTCCTATATTTTTTTTAATTAGTCCTAAGCAGCTAATTACTTCTTCATTTGCATGTATGTAATATGCATGTACACACATACATATATTCAAACAGGATGTATATGTGTATAAACAGACTTTATTACGTATATTAAAAGACAACATGAATTCTTCAGAGTTATTCAGACTTATTTTGGGAATCACATTTTTTACCATCTTGTGAGTGCCTATGAAATCTTTCTTCCACAAAATTCCTTCATTTTTCCCATATAAGCAGTCCTCATCCCCTCTAATAATCATGTAATGAGATGTTTCTTTCCCCCCCAACAGTTTAATAAATGAATAAATTTACTTTGACCATCTTCCTCTTGCATAACATTAATATAAGAGCAACATAACTGACAGTCATTACTGACAGTCATTTACTGACAGTAAAATATTTCTTTACTTTTCAGGAAACACAACAGTTGAAATCCTTGCTCTAGTGAAATTCTTACCCTAGTGAATTTTGTCACTGGCTTCCGAAGAGTAAAGGTTCTGTTACCAGTATTTTGTTAATGCAGTTTATGGAATACATGCCTAGAGAATACAGTGCTTTATTTAGCAACAGTTCATCCTTACCTTTGCGTCCTGATGCTGAGTGGGTTGCAGCAAAAGCAGGGAAAAAGGCATTTTGCTTTTGCAATAGATCCATATGATGAAGCAGAGAGTTGCAATCAGATTCATAACTACTTTTCAGCTGGCAAATCCTTCCCATTAGGACTACTGAGGATGATTTCAGAGACTGCTGAAGCCCTAAATTGCTACTGAATGACCTGAATATTCTTATTTTTTCTCCAAGGACAAACAAGAATGTGATTCTTTTGTACAAACTTGGTATGGTCCTAAAATTTCAGTGACATTTTGAAAAGAGGTGTATCTGATGATGCTTTACAGTTTCAGAATATCTTTTACTAAGAAATCACGTACTTCTACAGTCATAGTGGTAATGTTTCAGATTACATTTAAACCTTTTATAATTGGAATCTTTGAACATTGAATAAACTTTATTATCATGCTAATTATAATATTATATTATGTAAGTTGAATTATTAAAATATGAGATTCAGACAACAGAATTATTAAAATAACACAGAAGAAACTACTTGAACTCATTCCTTTGCCTCAATATATGCTCATAACTCAGCAAATCTGTTTTAAGAATTTTATTAATTCCTCATGTATATGACGTTTTGTTGCTTAAATAGTTCTGTGTGGTTCATAATAGTTTGATATTGTTCCTGAGGGATGATCCATTGTCCTGAAGTATGCTTTTACCTATTAATATTAAGAGTTTGACAAGATTTTGAAGAGTGTAACATAAAATAATTACCTTTATGAGATAATTAATAGTAGTGCTATATAGAAGTGAGATGACTCATTGAGCTTAAGCCACATTCTTCAATTATGATAAGGGTTTTTTTTTCAGCAGAAGCTTGCAGGAATGCTAGTATCTGTAACTCAATTACTTTAAGCTTAGGCAAGGCACATTATGAAAACTAATAAAGATGCTGTAGCTAGTGGGTTTTGTGAGGCCTTTTCTGCTGGCTCCTCAGCACTGTTTTCATGAGATGTTTGTCTTCTAACCCTGCTTTATGGTTTGTAAGATAAAACAGGAGAGCTATGTAGATTAGAGATAGAATCACAGAATCATAGAATCATTAAAGTTGGAAAAGACCTCTGCAATCATCTAGGCCAACCACCAACACAACACCACTATCCCTACTAAACCATGTCCCAGTGTGCCACATCTACATGTTTTTTTGAAAACCTCCAGGGATGGTGACTCCACCACCTCCCTGCGCAGCCTGTTCCAATGCTTCACCACTCTTTCAGTAAAGGCATTTTTCCTGAAATTTGATCTGGACCTCCTCTGATGCAACTTGAGGCCATTTCCTCTCATCCTATCGCTAGTTCCTTAGGAGAAAGGATCAACACCCACCTCACTACACCCTAATTTCAAGAAGTTGTAGAGAGTGATGAGGTCTCCCCTCAGTCTCCTCCTCTTCAAACTAAACAACTCCAGTTCCCTCAGATGCTCCTCATCAGACTTATTTGCCAGACCTTTCACCAGCTTCATTGCCCTTCTCTGGACATGCTCCAGCAACTCAATGTCCTTCTTGTAGTGAGGGGCCCAAAAGTGCAAGGACCCAGCACTTGGCCTTGTTAAAACTCATACAATTGACCTCAGCCCATTGATCCAGCCTGTCCAGATCCCTCTGCAATACTTATACAATGAGAGTTGTATAACAACTTATAAATGAGAGATACTTAAACAATGAGAGTTTCTCCTGAATCCTGACAAAAAATCTGTCTGAACTTCTTGTAGATCATATTTTCCTTGGAATAGCACTAAGTTTGAAACAATACTTTTTTCTGTAGATTTGCTGTGACTTTTCACACACACAGAACATTGGTGGTACAGTATCAATATCCAGAATGTTGTTTTGCACTGTTTGTCTGGAGGTGATATTTTCCCCCATAAGCTTTAACATGCAGCCATTCCTGTGTTACATATTTCTCTATACATTAATTCATTGGCATAAAAAGAAACAAAACTCCCTGAATTCCTCTTATTTGTTGTTTCTAGAAAGATCCTAAGCATCTCTAGCATCAGCATATAAATGAATATAGCTTTCTAGCTGTCTACCATCTGTCATTGCAGTTGTAAACTCAGAAAGTTCTTTCTTTTTTTAGTTCTTCTGTTTACTGCAGCACACACAGATTTCAGACTTGAACATATAATTCCTGATCTCACAATTTCCTCAGAAGTTTGGGCATTTTATCATTATGATATTTATTAGGATAATGCAACGTTTTTTGACATCTTAGATAAGGAATTAGTAACTGCCTTGGAGACCATTGTAGTTAATGTTAATTCTTAACTAATTTGCATTTGTCTTCTAAATGCTCTTCTACAATATAAACACTTATGTGTTATGAAGACTTTTGCTGCAAGGTTTTCTATAAAATAATGTGCCTGTGTGTTGAACAGTTATTTTATGCGCTAAGTTTTGGAATCTCACTTGTTCAAATAATAAGTCTCTATATTAGGAAAATTCTTGACAAAAGGTTTTTAAACTGAATGGAACACTTAGCAGAAAGGGGAGTTTTCATCCTTGTCAATGGAAGCAAGAGCCAAGAAAACAGTCTTGCCACAGAATTTAAATTCCAGCTACAGAAGCTGTGTAAGTATTCTGACAGCATTTGGGTTGAATGACAAAGAAAACCTCTTGGCAGTTGAACTTAAGTACCAATAGCAATAAGTGTGGTTTTTATTTTATTCTGTAGAGTTTCTAAACCTCATAATAATATTTGGATTGTAGCATATAAATTAAACTTTAATTGTTACCTAATTCTCAGAGTTATTACAGGATGAAAAAAAAAAAACCAAAACCAACAAAAACCCTAAACAATTTCAGGAACACTAGACTTCTTTTATACTGTGTAACAGCGCAATTCAAGATTTAAGAATGACAGATACTGGAGTATTCTTCAACAGACTGGGTTACGAATTCAATATAGTGATTTGGGAGAAACAGATTCTACTGATATAACCAGACAAAAGTATACCTGAACCTTGCAGATCTGCAATTTGTAAACTGTGTAATTCTGATGTGATCTGGGTCTTTTCCAAGTAGTTATACTTTAAAAAAATAAAATTTTCTGTTCAATAAATGTATTTTTTCCAAGAATACTTTTTTTTCATGTGAGACTACAGTTCACAATCCAGTCCACTTTGAGAATATAAGTACTTACTGGAGATCTTCCAAAAGAGTTCTGACAATGTGGTACTGGTATTCTGAGTAAATACCATATTTCTATTCACATGGCAGAAAGGAACAAGAAGGTCTTCAAGTAGAAAAAGCTTAACTGTATGGCCAAAAAAATCTAGAACTTGCCATTACTGACAGAGGCAGATTTCTTATTCCTTAATCACTCCACAGATTTTTTTTTAAGAAATCATATAAATTCATATGCTACCAATAATCTACCAAGGCTAGACATTCAGAGATTTTTCAAGGTGGGGGGTTAATAAGTTTTGCTACCTAGGTAGCTGAAAAATAAGCACTCACAACTGGAGTGACTGGAGTAGAATTTAGAAATTTAGAAGTCCCATTATGTCAAGTCTGGATTTATCTCTTAGTTATGACATAATAATTGTATTATTTATTATTATGGTGTCTGTGTAGTGTCATTTTAATTGTATTAATATGATGCCATCAAGCAAACTGCATAGATTTATAACTTAGTGAACCAGTTTAACTGCAAAGATGCTGAAGTTATCAAAAATATGTCTACTAACTCTTACACTGATTATTTTATCTTTCTGTTCTAATTTCTGTGGGAGTCAGTAAAATAAATAATTTTCAAGGTTTGGGCCACACAGCTGCATGTGTAAGAAAGTACAAATTTTAGCTAAGTGAGATTTTCTGGAATTAAGAAGTGCGTAAAATCAATATTGTAGTAGGGTCAGGAGGGTATAGGTTATTGGAAGCAGCCTATTTAATGTAGTGTACCAAAATCAATTGACAAAAAAAGTAAATTAGTAAAAGTCGATTTCTTACACTCTGACTTTTGAGTCTTAAAGGAATCGGATTGTGAAAGCACTATAAATGAAAAGGAAAAAAAGAAGCTCTTTGATGTAATGCAGAGTAAAGCTTATAAGAATCATTTATTGGGAGTTATTTGCAATTTGTTAGGAGTAATTTGCATCATTTTATTGATCAAACAAGCTGTGGTGAACAGGGGAATTAAACTTCTGTCTAGTGAATAATATTTGAAAAGTCTGTTGAAACAGCTTTAAAAATTTTGAAGTAGGTCAAGCAGTTGAGGAAGAAAGTCACAGATTAGCAACAAACTGGCCTCTCTCATACCTGATCTATCAGGTCAATTCGCTGTTTGATGGACTGATAAAAAAGTATGACATTTGATTTTACCTCTAAAAATAATATCTGAAAATTACTCATATTCACTTGCTATATTTTATACATTAATTTAACAAAGCAAGATTTTGTGGAACAACATGGTAAAGCAACTGCTTTCCTCTTTTGAAAGCAAGTGTTCAAACATTCTGTCAATTCAAGCAAACTGTGTGGCTTTAACCTAATTTTTGGTGGACATTTGTCATTACATAATTAATGACAATCTGGCAAGCTTTGTTCCTGAAAAACTCAGGACCAGAAGAACAGAGGCGTTGAAAGCCAAGCCTGAAGAACACAGAGTGGGAAGCATGGGGAAGCTTGCTACAGAGCACATGTAAGTTAGCTTTAATAAAGTAGTGTGCCTCATTTAGAATCCAGGCTGGCATATAACCAAAACAAGCCTGAAAATATGTGCCATATGCTTTCTGAAGGCTGGCTTTAGGCAATGGCTGTAACTTCTACTATTACTAGCACTCACATCATTCCATCAGCAGAAATGAAATCTGATAGCTGTATTGACAAAAAAA
This sequence comes from Scopus umbretta, assembly GCA_013400535.1. Taxonomy (NCBI): domain Eukaryota; kingdom Metazoa; phylum Chordata; class Aves; order Pelecaniformes; family Scopidae; genus Scopus; species Scopus umbretta. The sequence continues at coordinate 11,936 of VZTL01004892.1, forward strand.
AAAAATATTTTTCATGTAGTTTGAAAAATGCTTTTTCAATATAAAGTCAAAATACATATAAACTACTATGGGCATGAAGGATTCTGACACAAGTTTTTTCTAGTCATCAATTAAAAATGAAGATATTGTTCCTGAATAAGATACATGTGTTATGCCAAAGAGATGTCAGTAAATTTCCTGCAGTGCATAAAACATTACCCTGTTTAGAAAAATTAGCTCCACATTATTCCTGATAAACAGCCTTGACAAAGCTTTAAATTGATTTATGGAGGTGTTAATTAGAATTGGGGTTTGAATTCCTCTGTTGGAAAGTCAAATATAAAGGTTTTTTCAGAATAGTTAATCATCTGTAGTAGTACGTTACAATATTTTAAGAAGTTTAAATGGACCATTTTTAAAAGTTATTTTTTATTGATAAAAATATTTTTTGTTCTCATTATGGTTGCTGGAGTGTGTCCAGAGAAAGGCATTGAAGCTGGTGAAGGATCTGGCAAATAAGTCTGATGAGGAGCATCTGAGGGAACTGGGGTTGTTTAGTTTGAAGAGGAGGAGACTGAGGGGAGACCTCATCACTCTCTACAACTTCTTGAAATTAGGGTGTAGTGAGGTGGGTGTTGATCCTTTCTCCTAAGGAACTAGCGATAGGATGAGAGGAAATGGCCTCAAGTTGCATCAGAGGAGGTCCAGATCAAATTTCAGGAAAAATGCCTTTACTGAAAGAGTGGTGAAGCATTGGAACAGGCTGCGCAGGGAGGTGGTGGAGTCACCATCCCTGGAGGTTTTCAAAAAAACATGTAGATGTGGCACACTGGGACATGGTTTAGTAGGGATAGTGGTGTTGTGTTGGTGGTTGGCCTAGATGATTGCAGAGGTCTTTTCCAACTTTAATGATTCTATGATGGACTTATCCCTTACTTTGAAATAAGAACAAAATACTTTTAATAACAAAAGCTCAGTCATAAGGACTTCACAAAAACCTTTTACCTAAATAAGAGAACTGATGTGAAACCACTGACCATAATGTGTTATGGTCAGTGGTTGTACAGTGAATCTTATACAAAAATTTTGAATGAGATTTTGGATGAAATTTCACTTTAAGCTCATCTGGAAAAGACACACAGAGTGGTAGCAACAAAGCCTAGTGTAATCTGAAAACCCATGAGAACAACATGAATACACCATTAATTCAATTACTATTAAAGGTGACTGCTAAGTACTACACAGCAGTTCACTAACCAGATTTTTGGATGTGGAGCTCAATGCTAAGATAAGAACTGCAGTTCAAACTTCAAAATCAGCATCTGGTGAATGGTTGCTCATACTAGCATATATTTCCTCTCTCCAGAAATGTATGAGACATATAGGAAGCCATGACCAAGTCTACTTAATCTACTTACAGTAATCCCACACTTTTCAAAAACAAAAATGGAATTTCACAACCTGTTTGGACACTGAGTTATGCTTTTAAAATATTTTAAAATTTCTTCAAGTTTTGCTGAAATACAAAGTAAAGAGATTAAGGAAAATATTGATGTCCTAAATATACATCAGTTAACCAAAGTGCCAATAATGGTTAGACATATTTAACTGGTGTCCTGGTTTTAGCTTAATTCAGAGTTCATTTTCTTCCTNCGGTGGTCTGCATCAAAGTACTTTGCCACATTACATGGCTCTTGTAGATCTGTCTCCCATGTGCAGAAGAGAAGAATCTTCACTTCTGGCAGGGACATTGTGTGCCTAGGCCTGCTTCATCATTTGTCTGTGATTTTTCAACCTTGTACTGAGACATTTCCGAAATCAGTTCCATGAATAGTTTCAATAAACAGAGCTTATATATTTAAACATTGCTGATCACTGGTTTTGCCACAAAAAAAGGTGTAATATAAGCATTTAGAAATTGTTTAAGATGTCTGTTGTATTCATAACCCCCTAAGTCCTTCCATTGATGCAGGCTGTTTGGACAAACAAAGGATAGGTGAACAGAAATATCAAAAAGTTCAATATTGCTTCCTCTTAAAAATCTACTTTAAAACATGACACGTGCAAATGCAATTGCTAATGCAAATGCAGGGAAAAAGAATTTAGTTGTCTCAGTTCCTCAGACTTGTTACCTTTCTGTTATTTGGGCTTTTACAGATGTGATTTGTATATATGAACTTAGTGTCACTATTTTCTCAGAGTAAAATCTGTAAGTAGTTCACTTGCAGCCTTCAACTTTCATATCAGGCAGGTACCCAGTGGCAAAACCCATGAAAAGTAAAAGATAAGGAATAGTAACACATCTTTGGCTGTTTCTTTTTTCCTTTACTATTTTATTGTTGTACACTAAGGCATAAGTTCCATGGGTTATAGTTTGATTTATTTTTTTCTTCATGACCATGGAAAAACTGTTGCCCATTCCTCTTACAGTAATTAAAATTTCACTTTATTGTGCTGCTATCAAAATCCAACCACTTACGCAGTTGCAAATATTTCTGCTCTCTCAAAGGAAGAACACCTTGTATATTGTATGTTCCCATTCTGTCACTTAAAAATATTAAAAGAGTCAGATTACAGTTAAATAAGAATATAACACCATTTCATTTCTTCTAGTGTTTGCTTTGGCATTAGAGTCAGAGAACATTACAAAGGCTACTAAAATGAACTGTCTCTTTCACACAGTAGAGTGAAATGCTCAATCTGTAACAGTGGAAGGGGTTACTAAACAGAACTTATGACCTTGGAGACTTCCTAGATGTCCATATTTTAAACAAGTGATACAAAGGAAAGTGTGTATTTAATTTTCCTTTAAGATTTAGCAGGAATTTTTCCACTCTCTGTGTGGATACCTGTATAATAAGTACACATTTGAAATAATTCTTACATACTTGAAAAGTCCATTTCCATTTTTAGAAAATAGTTCATTTTTTCTTTAATAGCATTAAAGCAGGTAAACCATAGATATGTTCAAAAGATATGTATTAGCATATTTCAAAATACTATATAGTTTCTGCAGATGTGTACAGTCTCTGGACTAGGAAACAGGGGACACATCAGAAATCACTGTAACTGCTATGGGCTGGTAGGATTGGCTGGTGAGGGACTCCAGTCTTCTGGCAAACACAGGGAATACTGCACACAGTACTAACTGAGCTGTTCTCTATAGGATTCTTGGGACCTGCTTGCTCTGTTAAAACAAAGATGTAAATAGGGGATCAGCTGGATTTGACAACACAAGCATTCACCCTCACACCCTGGACACTTTCCTTCAGGCCTAGGTAGGAATTACATGACTCCTCAGGAATACCACAGCAGTCTTCGACTTTTCAAACAAAAGTAATATTTATATATTTTCAAACAATGACCCTGATAACTTCAAAAATTTTGCTGATCTGTTCAGTTATTAGTGCATTTACCATTGTGAGCAGAAGCAGAAGCAGAAGAGTGTCAAACAGAATAAAAAGAAACAGCAGGGACTTTAAACATTTTGATTAATGCTTAAGAATTTTAAATCAGAGCTATAACAAAATTATTTTTTCTATGGATATTCAATTACTTTTTTTCTTTCTTTTTGTAATTAGAAAAAAATTTGTGATCTTTTCATGCAAAAATGGATTTTCCCCATTGGCAATTTAGTAGAGAGCATGCCGTAGTTTCAGCAACTACATGCAATAGCTACATGTTGAATGTGGGATAGCATATGGAGTGATGAATTTTTTATAGTCCCACTGAGGGCAGTATTTGCCAATTTCATTGTCCATACATTGTGTTACAAATTGTTGATACCTTTGTGGTGTCAAAATGACTCAAAGAAAACCTAACATTTTAAACTCTATGTAAGCCAATGTATTTTGTTTGAGGATTTTCTGGTAACATCTCTGTGCCATAGAAATGTCACCCTTTTACATTCAACTGAAGTAAATGCTGACTATATTCTTGTTGTGGTTTAACCTGGCAGGCAAATAAATGCCACAGAGCCATTCGATCACTCTCCACCTCCCCATTGTGATGGGGGAGAGAATTGGGA
>VZTL01004899.1:0-10544 GCA_013400535.1 Scopus umbretta
ACCGACCCTGCCCGGCCCGGGGGACACCGACCCTGCCCGGCCCGACCCGACCCGGGCGCCCCTTCCCCCGCCGGCACCGCCACCGGGACAGCGGGGGTGGTAGCGTGCTTCCACCAGCACGGATCGTGGCTCTCTTATGCTTTGTAAATGCCAACGACCGAGTACATTCCCGTCGCTCACTGTGTGAGTTGTCTTGGTCCGAATCGTAGCAGGTTGCATGAAAATAAAATTGCCCTACGGAGCTTGGAAAAATCAAGCTCGGAACAGATTAGTTTCTCTATATGATTTTTTAGAGAGTACTGCGCAGGGCATCCGTATTTGGTGTCATATAAAAAAGCAAAGTGTTTTTATAAACAGGTGGGATGTGAAGGATACAAAAACGTCCCATGAGGTAAACCAAATTTTGCTGTTCAGAAATCGTGCATCTGCAACGCTTGCCTTGATATTACATTGTATACAGTAATAAGATCTTCTTTTTAGTCATTTCTTCAAAGTCAACGATCTTGGTTTTTTATTTGTAAACCCTAAATAACTTGCAATTGTTGGATTAGAAAAAAACTGATATTTAACAGAGCAGGGGCTTCAACCACTGGGTCTCACATCTAGGCTGAGTTCCTAAATCTCACTTTTTCCTCCTTAAAAGGAAACTGTTATTAGATGATGGGTGTCAACTTTATTGGCACACGTATTAAATTAAACATTAATAGCACTGCCAGTGACCATGTATTAATACTTTCTGGCTCCAGAGGAGGAACAGACACACTGTCATTGTTGATAATTGACAATATTTTCATATGTAAACACTTGGATAGACAAGACATTGAATATCACTCACATGAATTTTGTAAATACAGTGTCTAGGCTGGAAGAAATGTGATCATTGGAAGGTGAATCACGCCATCTCTTCTGCTCTTCAAATGCACAGAGTTCCTTATCATCTCTATGGATAAAGTTAATGTTGTCCGCAGTGTTGAACATTCATAGTTACTGTTCATTAAAGGTCGAAACATTAAGTGTTCTCCATCATCATTCTGAGAATGAAGCCATAAATGTTTTGTGTTTCCCTGAAATATCCGTCTCATACATAGGGTGGTAGCATTTGGAATGAAAAGTCTGTATCACGTAGCCATATCCTTCTGTGGTTGAGTAAATTCTGCACGGTTCTGGTGTCATGCAGCTGTAGCCGTATGGCAGAGAGGAGGAATGGCAATTTAACCCTATCAGTTTTGCTGTATGTCCCAAACAATGATGCGGGAAGCACTCTCCCAGTGTGTGCCCCCACTGGGTGATACGCCTCTTGGAACCAGTTCAGTTAATCGCTGTCTGGGTCTCCACCTGTAGCAGTGTGTTGGGAAGCAAGTCCTGCAATAAGCACTGAAGTGTGTGGCCAAGAAGCTACTGTAGTGAGAGTGAGAAGGTACATGAGTTGTAAGGAGGACTTCTGGAAGATGTGGAGAAGGAAAAAGACCGTGAGAGGGTTATTACAGAATAATGGTTCATTATTGTATGTTGTTATATTATAGAATCACAGCTAAACTTTCAATGAAAATCCAAAAAGCAAATAGTCCAGGAGATGGTATAAAGAGGAGAGAAACGAAAATAATAGTTGGCTATATAGAGATAGCATATTCCCTTTTTAAATGGTGGGTTCATTCAGTTTTCCTGATCTCAGAAAGAAGACACCTAAGAGTGTCACAAAGATAGCATAAGTAAAAATCACTAATGAGATTTCATTGAAGGAAAGAAGTCTAAAAGATGAGGAGACACATATGTAGAAAGGGAAGAGTAGAGCAAGAAACATTTCAGAAAGCAGAAGAGTAGATGGTAAAAAGGAAAGCAGACCATTTCTATTTAATACAAAAATAAAAACATACTCTGGAAGTCGAAAACGTTAAAAAAGGCAACTAGAACTGCTGTGGTATGGTTATGTTGGTGGGTGTGATGATTGCTTTCTGTTCAGCTAGACCGTGAAAAGCAGCCAAGCTTCTCAGAGGAATCAGCTACTTGAGACAAAAGATGCACCACCCAAGCACAGGCTCAAAGCAAAACACGAGACAATATTAACCTCGTGACCCAAGAAATTTCACTGGCAAGCAGAGAGGCTGGATACTGATTTTTTTGATAGTGTAGGTGTCTACACTAGAAGAATAATAAGAAGCATAACAAGGATAACAGAATCGAACAGAAAGAAGAGGGAGCCGGAGACACAGTCAGAACAAAAAATGGAGAGCATGGCTTTTGGGAAGGCAGAGTACAACAAAATGAAACAACAAAGCAGAAAGGAGATCTATTCAGGCTTGCTGCTAACAAAAAAAGTAACCTCCATGTGTTTGATTCCTCCTCTTCTCAGAGAAATAAGAGTTTGGACGTTCTTTGTGGACAAACAGGATTACGTCAAAGAAATGGCTGATTCTTCAACAGCTTTTTCCTCTCAGTGACACCACCACCACCTTAGGACCCTCAATTACTGCTCACTGCTTGTGTCAAGAAGGGGTGATCATATCTAGTGTAATGGATAATTAATCTATGGAACTCACAGCAAAGAATCTTAGTGAGATAAATCATTTTGTAAATTTCTAAGACCTTTAGACAATTAGTGAAGACACGACATGCGCTGTTATATTTTCTGCCCTGGTAATTACAAGGACTATTAATTCTCTCATCTCAGGGGAGTGCTCAAGAGAAAAGATTAGGAAGCTGCTTACGTTTATGGTACCTTTATATAGTTAGATGACTATGCCAGCTTTCTTCTGAAGGGTATAACATTTTTGACAAGATGCTGAATTAGCTGTGCAACTATTTTGGTTTTTGGTTTTGTTTTTTTTTTTTACAGCTTTATTTCCAGTAGATTTGGGCAAAATGATTAAGATGTTTGTCAAATAATAGGAAGAATTCAGGTAGAAAATAAATGGGAGCTGCATGTGCAGGATCAAACCTAACAAAATTTAGAATTTGTCTCTAATCCAAGTAAATTATTTTCTAGATATGCCAAAAATTCATGTATGCCGCTTGGTTATACGTCAGTTTTGACTCAGGTTATCTTATTAATAAAGGACTCTAATTAATTTTTGCCAGTTAAGCACCCCTCCTCATTTTCAAAGGAACCAAGTACATCAAAGTCCCAGTTGGGAGCATTTCTGAAGGTTAAGCCAATTGCACAGAGTTTAATAAGAGGAGCTTTGGCATCCTGCTCTAGGGACACATGTTTAAAATTCATTGCATGTCCTCCACAAATGGTGGGCACTTCTGCTGTCTTTTTTTTTAAGGCCTGCTGGTCCTGCAGAACTTCATTATCACATTATAAGTTCTCATGGGGAACCGATGTTTGTAACAGAGCTGGGAACCCAGTTGCTCTCCTGCCAGGAGGGCATATTTTAGCCATCTAGAGAGGCTAGAGAGTTCTAGAGGGTGATGTTCGCTCTTGCTCTTTTGCTTGTCAGACAATTAATTTTTTTAGGGTGACCATGCAAAGAGCATCAGCTTCTACAGAATCATTTGTTATTCACCCAAATACTCTACTCACAATTATTCTATTACCATAAAAGTTTAACCTCCCAAGTTTCTGCTGATCGACAGCTTACTATAGAAGTATAGAGGGAGTAAGAAAACACCGATGCATCCTGTGCATGCCCATTCTGTCATATAGTCTCGCTCTTCCCTGAAGAGCGATATCGTGGGTCCTCCTGCTATAGTTGGCATGAGTCTCCCGTTGGCTGTCAGCAGCTTCCCTGGCAGCTCTCAACTTGCTGATGGCACCTCGTGGTTTACATTTAGTCTCGGTTCCTTTAAATGTGCATGTGTGCGTGCATGCATTTGCACACACACACAGAGTATAAGCTGTAGATATACTTATGCTGCCTGAATACATTTAGGGGGGGAGAGAGAGAGAGAACAATTTACCCAGTAATGTGCTTGCAAGTTCTTGTCAGCTGTGCCAAAGCAAACGTGAAGGGGACCAGAAATGGCTGGCATGAATTTGAAGGCTACTGTCATCAGTGTAGAACTGTCATACAAGAAAGGAACATTTTTCTTCATAAGAAAGTAACTGCTGTGTGAAACAATTGAGCATTCTGTTACAGAGAAATGTGATTAAATTAAATAATAAACATCTGAACAGTTTACAGACCGATCAAATTATTTATGATACAGTTCGTCACCTGGTCAGAACAAAGTTATTACCAGACAGAAAGATGGTTTTGGGGGGAAAAGAAGTATTGGGTTACTGAAAAATACACTTTACAAAATCAGTGTTAACAAGCTGTGAAAACCATAAGTGCATCTAATTTAGCAGCATAAAGGTAAAACAGAGGGGTAAACATACCACAGAGACCAGATTTATTTACAGTAAATGTGAAGGCAGTCACAGCAATGTGGAAGTGCTCAACACGCAGACAGCAGTGATACACAGTAAAAGCAAGAGTTTGACGAAATAATCTTCCTCCATGAGGTTTTCTTGCAGATGCTTACAGAGACATCCTTGCAAGTGTGAGAGCAGCATGGGACTGAACCCAAAGCTGGGATTTTCTTTAATGGAAGGCAAGGGGGTAGACATGGGTTGAGCAGAGATGGGAGTTACCTCCTATTGAGATTAAGTGACAGTTAACAGGTAGGCCAGAAAAAGCCTTGGAGATGGAGACAAATAATTTACATTTGGTGTATTAGAGAGGAGAGGCCAATGTTGAGCGCAACGTCTTTTGCTTCCTACACTGCAGGCAAAACACAATGACCCAGTCAGGCAAAAATGAGAGCCATCTTCTCTAGTTACATACAGCACACCAATCATGTACTGAGGCTCATGAATACACAGCTATTGTGGCATATACCTTCTGATTTCTGGAAAACAGAAGGTAATGTGGACTAGGAGAAGGCTAATAAGCTTGTGGGAAATACCCTGTATCTGCTGTACGTCATGTAATCTGAAGTCCCGTACATGGGGTCTGAAATGGCAAAAGAGGGCCGTTTGTGGTTGGGCAGATATAGATTGTCAGATTAATTAATGAATAATATAACTTAGATAAAAGGATTCTGACAAGAGATTAATAATTTTATGTGCTGTATTCATGTAGTAAATCACAGCGATACCTGACTTCATTGGATTCCCTTACTGTCAAGAAATACACTACCACAGAGCTCTGTTAGCATCAAGAAGTGATATGCCAGCCAGTAGATGGTGATGGCTGTTTTTAACAAATTCAGACATCAGACTGATTTAAGAGCCTAGGAGGGAACGCATTGACAATAGGGCTAGAGTCAAAACATTTGAGGAAGGTCTTCGAAATGTGTTTCTCCATGAGAATAGGAGAGGACATCACATGTAGACTTTTAAATGAAAGGCTATTTTTGCTGTTTGAAATTTAAGTCAGGTGTTTTGACAGGTTCAGGTTATGAGAGACAATACAAGACTCTGCACCTGCCACTTTCTGAGGCTAAAGCATTATATCCCCATCTGCAGGGATTTGGATGAAATAGAGTTAATTGTGCTAATGACAAGTAAAAATGAACACCAGCAACTTTTTTATGTTCTTCAAATTTCCCTGAGGAAAACTGAACAGCAGCAATGATGGGTTGGACCAACTAATTCATATACATGGGGATAAGGGAGATTTTTTGGACCCAGACCTTTTATAATTGAAAAAGCTCCTGCTTCCCTCCAAATCCTAGAAAATCAGAGACATGTTAATTCATCTGATTGAGTTGACTCTTGATATTCCAGACACAAGGTTCCCTTGTGGTTGCTATGGAAAGAGGCAAATTCCTTATGGCTGATGAACACGAGAACAAATTAAAAGTTAAAGAAAAATATGTTTACAAAAAGTTACAGAGACGTACTTTAAATATTTAAGAGAACCGAGATCAGATATAGACCAAGACATGGGTCAAAAGAGAATATAACCCCCTTTTTTTCCAGGTGTTTACTTTCCCCCTGTTCATTTGCTGGCAAGAGTACGTTCTTTTTAGCATGGTCTGCATCAGACATGTGCCTGCCCCTTATACACATGGACAGCTACGTCACGGCACTATCTATTTCCATTCAAGATCGTGGGTTTGTGGAGTATGTTTTTCCAAAGCTAAGCATCAAGGGGTGTATGCTGTCAGGGCACTGACTAAAGTGAACTTACTTTGGTTTGGAAATGGAAGTCTGCCAATGTGCATGGTTGTGAGTGGATTCATGGGCAGAACTTTTCTGAGGCAAGTTTCAAACAACAAATTGTTGGAAGCCATTGTACAGAAACCATTGCTCAAAACATTCCCTAGCATCCAGAAGAAAGATGAGGATGTTTCTGTAGTACTTCCCTAACGTGAAAGACAAGCTATCAAGGAGCCTTTTATGGTGGAAATGTTTCTGAGGATATTTACTAAAAAATGCAGAGATTTTGAGGTAAACAGAATTCACACATTTCCCAAATAGACATGCCTTTCTTAAATGAGAAATATAAAATCGTCCAAAATTCCGTATCTTGAAAGAGTAGTTTTAAATAGAAAACCATGAGGAAACAGGATACTTTCTTTCAGTTATGAAATTTTATCAGGACTATGAAGATGACATTAAGGACAGAGGTCAGTAAAGGAAGATCCCCAGCAATGAAATGGTGACTCTATTGAAGTCGCTGGAAGATTTCCCACTGATCAGAAGGGGGGGTGAGAAAGAGGATTTTCTTCACATTCCTGAGTTTAGCCAGCATGAGAACAGGAATGGCAAAAGCATAATGCTGCATGTCCAGATGAATATTCAGAAGGATGTCTCTTCTGTGCAAATGCCTACGTAGCATTGAAGACAAACTGCAATTATCAGTTCAGAAAGAGTTGTCAAACAACTGCTTGTAGTTCAAGAGGATTTTTCTCTTCCTTCATACCAGAGACCAGTGAGAACATTGTTTACAATGTTGACAGTTAACGTTGTCCCAGCAGAGTGAGTATATCTTCTTCTGCCTCTAAAAACTTAGGCAGTCTTTAAATTTGTCACCAGTTCTACATCTTTAAATATTACTTACATATGTGAAGTACAACCCCGGTCTGATGATGCATCCATCCTTCAGTACCCATTTTCCCTTGCAGCCAGGTTTCCTTGGCAGGGATGTGAAGAAATTCCTAGTCTGCAGAACTGTCTCTTAATGTTTTGTATTCTTAAACCAAAGTTCCTATATGAAGGTAATATGAGAGACATACCCAGTCTAACAAGCAAAGGGCTGGGAAGCTCCATTTGACTGCTCTTCTACAGATGATTTCAGTCTTCACATAACAGCAAATCTCTCATAATTGCTCAACTGAGTGACTGTCAGAAGTGAAGAAATGAAGCAATATGCTTTTTATGTCAATTTATATGGCATACTGATTGCTATTTAGCAATTAGGGCAGTAAATGTTATTAAATACTTCTTTTTGTAATGAACTATTTTTTGGTCAGATTCCTGGCTATTAAAATATCTCATGTTTCTGTTTAAGTATTTGTTGTGTTGTGAAGTACAATATGCGAGATTGTTTAATTTATAAGTAAAATAGCAAAAATGGAGACTACAATTTGAACAACTGTTTGTAGAATTAGCTCCTTTTCTCTTCTCTTGGGACTTCAGATGTTTCATGTGATTGGTTTAGGGCTATAAAACATACCTTTTCTGTAAAGATTTTGGGAGTGACTTCAGATTTGAAATAGTTTAGTGGCAATACAGGGAAAAAAGCTTAGAGAAAGTTGAAGTACAGGTGTTGGTGTTGAAAGGAGACACCAAGTTATTTGAAGGCTTGAAAAATGTCTTGCAGTGAAAAACTTAAAATAGAATTGGCTAGCAATGCTTTGATGGAATGTTTTTTCAGCTGATAGTATCTATTCATCAAATTGAAACTCTGCTGGAAGGGATCAATTTTCATATTTCTGGTTTTGAAATGTTTCCAGCAGTTTCAAAGCTGTTAAAACATTCTGTTTCAACATTTTCTAAATGAAAAAAAAAAACAAAACAATTTTCAGTTCTAAAAGCCTTTCTCTCAAAATGTAAACTAATTATGCCAACCATCTCTAAACTGAGCTGGAAGTATTGCAAGTGATCCAAAACTTAATTGCTTTTTGTTTTCTTTTTTTTTTTTATTTCTGATAGATCATCACCATTTTCAAGAGTTCGACTTTTTGTCATGCTTTGAGAATGGAAAAATATTTTGTCCAGCTTGACTGACAATTCAGCTGGCTCAGTTTACAGAAGAAGTTCCTTCAGTGGGGCATACCTCTGTATTAATATAGTAAATTCACTTATGACCATTCTCTGGCACTGAGGCCAACTCATGTGTAAGGGCCTCTCTCCATGCTATTAAGTCATTTGCTGAAACCAAAAGGCCACATCCAAACCACCTATTAAGAATGATTATTGGTCTGCTCTAATTCCTGATCCATGCCCAGGAGTTGGCTGGGAGGATATGAACTGACCCAGCTGAAAACCATTCCAGGGACTGGTATAGGCAATTGAGTTTCAAGTTCTGGGTTTGTTTCCTGGCACAGTTTATTTTATTTGTATTTTGTATAGGCATGTCTTATGAAGTATATCATATCTTTTAATCTCTCATACAAAGATGTGAAAGCAATGACTGTGAATTAAATGCCAAAAATACAAATCAGAAATACAAATTCGCAACAAAGTGATTAACATTGAAACAAGCTGTAAACTCAGCGTCTTTTAATGTCTGTCTTCTCTGGTTGTCAAGATAGGACAGTCTGCTGCAGAACACGTGCAAGCCAAGTAAAAATTACTGGGCTCATGAAGGATATCAGGGTAAGCAGTAGATTAAACCAAATAGCCTAATAATCCCTACTGGGGATAAATTATCTAGAAAAATAATGCAAAAGTTGTGTTTGCTTCTTGTGTTAAATTATTATTAGATATGGTTATGTATCCATTCATTTTATGGAAGCATCTTAAATCAGAATTTGCCATATGAATTTCTCATTAATCTGACACGCATATTCCAAGGGCTACATTTTGACGTCTAACTACAGGCAGAAAAGGAGGACACCTTTCTCAGGACCAGCAGGAAATGCTCAAGGAGGCTTATTTCTGTTCAGGGCAGGGCAGCAGCTTGTGCCAAACTCTTTAACAAGCAGCGCATCCTCTGCCAGTTACCCATGACGCTGGCCAGGACGTATATGAAGTAAGGTGTAGCAGAACTGTATATTTCAAATCTCCGGACTATAAACATTTTCTGTTTGCTTTTGCTAATTCTTACGCATTTTCATGTTGAATGGGCCTTGAGCTCAGTGTCACTGAGAGATGTATCTGGGTATTACGTATTAATAAAGAAAACGTTCCCAAATTTTCTACTGGAATCTTCATCTCTCAAGGGGACCTGTGAGCTACATACTGTTCCATGGAGCTAATACATACCTAGAGGACTATTTTTCTTCCTGTGAGCCTCTAGAAAAATAAGCTCAACTCTTGTTGCACTTTTCCACTGGTTGAGTTTAGTAGCCTGGAGCCTGGAGCTATGGATACAAAATATTAGCTGTTAAACTGTCAAAGCTGGTTGTAACAAGCAGGAGCAGCCATCGCTTGAGGGACATTTAAACAGGATTTACTGAATACTTTTAAAGTATACAAAAGGCTCTTTTCAAAAGGAAATGGATTTTTAAATTTATATTTTATAATATTATGTGATACTGAAAAGATCAGACTGAAACATGTCACATAGAATAAAACTCCTAATTAGGGCTCAACTGGCATTTCTGGTGATCCACCAGCTCCTAAAATAGAAGTCTGTTCACAGAATTTAGTTGGTATGAAGTCTGTTCTCTTCTCTTTGGCCTTGCTGTTGGATATGCTAACTAATTGTGGCAGAAAAAGTCAAATACAGGGCAGCACAAGTGTGCAGTATGGTCTCTGTACAACTCAGGGCATTGTATAGTGTACTCTGAAGCCAACACCATTTTCAGAGCAGAATTTGAAATACTGATGTGTATGTGCTGTCTCCATCTAACACAGTCTTGGTTCAGAGCTTAAGATGTAACTTTTTCTTCTTTATGACAGACTATACCCTATCCCTATTTATGCCACTTAAATATTAGGTTTTATCACGTTTCTGAAGCAGCTAGCACACATAGTCAAAAGTTGGCAAGTCCTGAAGAAATTTGTGTATCAGCCTGGTGGTTTAGAACTGCTCTATCTTCCTGTGCACTTATAGAAAATGTTGACCGTGATTTAACTTTTTCAGCAAGAACTTTTTCAGGAACACTCCTGAGCAGACACCCTTTGAAAACAATGGCTAGGTATAGTTGGGATCATTTGCGTAGTNGGTATAGTTTGGATCATTTGCGTAGTCACTTACTTCCTGAGAAGTCTGACCGAGTGCGTGGTTAGTGATACACATACTGGCCCCCGGCCTGAACAACAATTAATGGATTATTTGTGAAATAGATACTAGACAATGATAATATTTTAAAGGTACAGGCTTAGATATCAAAAAGGGAAAAAAAACCATTAAATAGGACTTCAAAGCTCTACTCAAGCTAATGATCAAAATGCTTCTATCTCCTTACCTGTGTCATTTTTAATTTTTTTTTCTCTCCATGTT
>VZTL01004902.1:0-13395 GCA_013400535.1 Scopus umbretta
CCCTTGGCTACGTGAGCATGATTTGCCATGCATGGACTCTTTGCTAGGGGATCGCAGATTGGTCAGCTCAACCCTTCAATGCCCAGACTAAGTTAATTTCTTTTTGGTTACCTCAGAAATGCTAGTGAGAATGCTATGCTTGCTGTCCATAAAATCTACTCATATCTGTGGGAATACCTATAATGAGTTTGTTCAACTCAAGTACATAGGCCAAAAATGGAAAGCCCAGATGCCTTGTGGTATGAGGCTCTTGAATATGAGTACTTTAATAAAAGTGACCTAGGCTGTCATACATGCAAAGCATTCAGCACTCCCCTTATCTTCAGTGGGATTTGTTGTGCAAAGCAAGACTCCTCTGAGAAACTGGAAACTAAAATATAAGCCTGGACTTAGATGTTTTCTATCAGTCATTCTGTTGTGAAATTTTGGTAACCCCACACAGTTTTAGCCATTTCAATGGAAGGTGTAGGTTTGTGCACGCTGGATATGCACATACTGAACATTTGTGTGAAATGGAATTTTGGAAAATACAAGAAATCTGATGACAGGTTGCTAAAAATTTTCAATTAAGAAACCTTTGGTATAATGTTCTGCAGTTTTTAAAGCCCATTTCCTTAAGTAGCACACAAACAGATATCCTGCTGAATGTATTTTTGGCCATTGCTGTGGACAACCTTGCTGATGCTGAGAGTTTAACGTCTGCACAGAAAGAGGAGGAAGAGGAAAAAGAAAGGAAAAAGCTAGCTAGGTAAATGTATTTGCATACACCTATCTACACTCATATGCATGCATTCCTGTGAGTATAATTACACACATTATGCACTTATATATGTGCAAGTAAGTATGTGTGTATATGTAATATGTAAGTGTAACTTCTCTGCATCTGTATAGATTAATATTATTTTTATATATGTGATTAATGTAATTATATAGGGAATTATGTATATATAATTTTTTATGTAAAAGAATTCAAACTAAAGGACAAGAAGGTGTCATGAGCTAGGAATGCCCACGGTTGCAATGATGTGAACAGAGAAAAGGAATTCTGGATGACTCAGGGCATCAGCAGAGAATGAGTGTGAAATGATGTCAATGTTACAGTTCCATTTGAACATCCCTATTACCTTCTGATTGCTTTGGACCACAAGATGTATTTTCAGACTGTTGTTCCCCCAACAAGATTCAGCAGCTTCCTTCTCTTTTGGTGCCACATCCTGTTCTTCTCTCACCAGTTCCTTTAGTGTTTCTGCAGAGTCTTAGGGGTCATGAACTGTATGTAGAGCTTCTCTGTCATTCCTAGCTGCCCGCAGTGGGGAAGCCTCTCCTTACTCATTATTTCTATTTACTGTATTCCAGGCTGCTTGCAGGGGATCTCTTGTGCAGATCTTTCTGCTTCATCCTGCTGGCTAGTCAGCGGGTTTCTCTGGCTCTGGGAGTGCAGTGAGGGACAAAACTTTGCAGGCAACCTAGTGGAAGTCCATGAGATATGGGTTGAAAATGGTTCATGCTTTTGTCATTTGGTGAACAGAGAGATCTCTACTGAGAGACTGCTTGTGCATAAACACACAGGCATATAATTCCTCCACATGTACATACACACCCACACCCCCGCCACACATACAAGCAAAAACACATGTCATTGAGAAAGCCATAAAATAAAAGGGTGCTATATAGAATTATAGCAGAGTCTCTACCTTTGCCTGTGGATGAGGACAAAGTGGAGCTGCTGGCATGTAAGCTGGACTCAGAATGGAGGGTGCCAGCCAGCTGATCGTTCTCATGGAGTGTGCTGACTACATGAAGTTCCTGAAAGGGAAGCATCTTTTCACCTTTGTAACTCTTTGCTTTTTATCTTGCAAAATTGTTAGGACTGCTAGTCCAGAAAAGAAACAGGAGATAGAAAAAGCAGCTGTGGAGGAGGAGGCAAAGGAGGAGAAAATTGAGCTGAAATCAATCACTGCTGATGGAGAATCCCCGCCTGCTACCAAGGTAAGGTCTGCTGACAGCCAGCACTCTCTGTGCAGTGATGGCATGAACAGCTTGGGTTTCTGAGGGAATGAAAGCCCTCTGCCTTGTCTGATAAAGGCTTTGCTGCTTCTTCCATTTCTGTCAGATCAATGTGGATGATTATCAGCCCAATGAAAATGAAGAAAAGAGCCCATATCCCACAACAGAAGCACCAGGTATATATCTTCTTCCTCTTATCCCTGATTCGACAAAGAGAAGCTCCAGTTGCTAATGTACATAAAGCCATATTGTGGTAGCAGGTATGCTGAACATGTTATGCTTTCATGACGGGACAGGATGATGTGCTTGCCTTTGTTTGTACAGGTGTGGACTTGGTCCTTTGCAATCCCTATACTGATTACAGTCGTATTTAAATATTTGGAAATACAGAGTTTTACAGAGAAGCAAATCAAATCGTATACAAATCTCTGTATATGAAAATATATATATGACTTTGTTTTCAGTCTGTTTTTTCAGTACTCAGTGGTCAGGGGAGACTCACAACAGATACTCATGAAAGGCAAAGTGCTGCATGCCTTTTTGTACTTTTTTCTAACCAAAAATATAGTGTGACTTATTAGCATAATTCCAAAGCTATAAGATCTCAGACTAGAATTGGAAAAAATGAACTAGAGCATTAGTTAGGCTAGTTTTCAAGTCAGTTGGACCTAATTAACTTCATCCTCAGATACTTAAAACATTGGTTGAAGAAATCTCAGAACTTCAAGAAGTTTTTCTTCAAGAGATGCTGAATGGGGGATGGGGTAGGAGCAGAAGAATTATAAGCTAGTTAGTTCAACTTCCATTCTTGGAAAAGTGCTGGAACAAATGATTAAACAAACTATATGACTGCAAGATAAGGAGATGACTAGCAGACATCATAGGTTTGCCAAGAACAAATCATGTCAAACTACCCTTATTTTCTTCTAAAAGGGGCTGACAAGACTTGTAGACAGGTGAAAGGAAGTAGATGTCATATTCTTTAGCTTGGCTAAGGTTTCTGGCTGTCTCTTATAAATTCTTATAAGCCAGCTCGAAAAACATGGTCTAGATGACTGGGAGAGAAATTGGTCAGACTCTTTACGTGCAGAGTAGTGATGGCCCAAGTGAGGTTGTACAACCCAAGGGCCTGTCCTGAGTTCTGTTTGGTTCATTGTTAATGACCTGAATGATGAAAGAGGAAATATGCGTATTACATTTGCAGATGACATGAAGCTGGGAAGGACAGGAAGCATGCTGGAGGGCAGCATAAGAATTCAATGAGCTCTTGAGGAACTGGATGAATGGTCTAAATAAAATTGAAAGTGCCAGGCTCTACACACAGGAAGAATAAACAACTCACAAATAGAGGATCTTAGGTGACAGCTAGCTAGGTTACAGTCCCTGAGTAAAGAATCTGAATCTTGTGATCAGCAGGTGCTATCAACATTTTGCTGTCTTTCAAAAGGCAAGCAAGTAGTGAGATTTATAAACAATGAAAATACGACCCTTTAGTCCAGATACGGGTTTCTTCTAACTGGCCAGTGAAAGCTAACCAGAGCAAAGCAATTAGTTTTTCAATGCTTGAAACTTGTATTCATCGATATTTATAGCCCATTCATCAGGAATACAGTGTGGTTCCAACACTGTATGATACTTTTTTAACATTGCCTGGAGCAGATCACTCTAGCTTTAATCTTCCCAGCACCTCTATAGGCACAGGCACTTATCGAATATACATCCCCAGTTGCTAAGGGGTTTGTGGGAGAAGAAGTCAGAAGCAGATATTAAAACATCTTGATACAGTTCTGTTTCTGTTTCTCATCTGGCTTGGATTTGCAGACCATTACGGTTTTTTTTAAGTGAAGGTACAGTCACCTGTCTATCAAATTTAAGCCCACTGATTACAGAATTGTGTTTTAGTTACCTTCTGTAGATAGCTTAGAAATACTTCAGCATGTAAACTACATGACAAAAACTACATCTAAGTTTGTGTCACGGACATTTCATCTGCAGCCATGCATGGGATTAGAGTGCAGAAAATTAAGTAAAAACATTTTTAACTTCTGCCTTGGGGTGCCGATCCCTGGCTTAGCACACTTTTGAACAGAACCTAAAATTTGAATGGATGGTCAGGTTTGCTACCATCTCCTATTAGAAATCCAAAGGAACAGCATTTTGGTTATTTGCCATTGTATGATGCCATTTCTAAACAGGCCTATTCCCTGAATTATTTATCAATTCTTTATGAAGAGTGAATAACAGCTCACAAAATTACCTGACCACTTCTGTCAGATTTCACAGAGGTCAACCATAAGGCTCAGATGCAGTAAAGTTTTGTAGATCCCTTGCTAGATCAGATTTACCATAGCCATCTATTTCATTCTGCTGTATAAAGCTCAGAAACACCAAGGCCCTCTCAGAGCTGATTTGGCATCTCACATCTGCCTTGTGTAGTCAGTTTTGGGGAGCAAGGCTCCAAAGCTTTTCCAGGCAGTAGCAAGCAAGAATTTCCCAATCCC
Source organism: Scopus umbretta (assembly GCA_013400535.1). NCBI lineage: Eukaryota > Metazoa > Chordata > Aves > Pelecaniformes > Scopidae > Scopus > Scopus umbretta. Next base: position 4,509 of record VZTL01004902.1, read on the forward strand.
CAAATGGACCCCTGTCCAGTTCCCTTGTGGTCATCTGACCAGTCCAGAATCCTGCTGATTGCTGATCAGTCCAGCTGTGGTACAGGAGATGCTGTGCAGCCATATATGGCCCATCTGGGAACATACCTTTCCTTATGCACTTGCATGTGGATCCATTTTGGCTGTGCTTTGAGTGAAGCATCCTATTGCTTCTTAGAGGCAGTTAGCTGGTTCTACCTATTTTCTGTTTATAATTTAAGCTGTTAATGCCTGTGGCCTTTCCATGGCTGTGTGCCATTCCATCCTCTGGAAACATCCTTCACCCTAACCCAGTGTTCAGAAACAATTTGAAATGGTCACTTGATTTTTTTCCCTTTATTCTATCAACCTACCTTGCTCAATCTCCTATTTGTTTCCGCTGCCTCAGCCAGTTTTCTCAATAACCTGTTCTAACTCTATTTGCTACACAGTGTGGCTCTTAGCCCCTAGAATACTCTGTGTACTTGCAGCTCATCAGATCACCTATCCTTTTTGTTGGAAGGAGAGACTAGTTCTTCCTGAGATTTGTGTACACTGGAAGGATTACTATGATGATATGTTTATTATAGGAAGACAGGGAGCTAGTCTTGCAGTCTAGTACAGAAACAGACAAAGAATTCAGAATGTCAGATGAAGGTAAAAGCTTGTGATGATTCATGGGAGCTTGAAGCAAAGCAGTGTCCTTACAGAAGAGTTCTGGTCTTTGTACAGTAAAATAAAAAACATCCTCATCATTGAATTTCTCACTGATGCTGCACTGTAGCCTGTGTGTGCTTATGGCTTTACAACCAAAGTACATCACCATTCTGATGAAGCATAATTCAAGATGATAGTCCGAGATTTGAATTACCTTGAACTTTAGGAGAGTTCAAACATAGATCTGAACTTGGCAGCTCTGAGTCATATTTCTTTATGATTTCATGGCAAGCTTGAGTAGAAGGGTCACTTTTTAAACACAAATATACCTTAGGTATAGAAAACAGTCAAAGAACAAGTGTTGGATTGCAGCCGATGTGCTGCCCAGCCCATCTGTGAATACCATGTTGAACTTTGTTTCTATGAATGCTGGCAGGTGGGCAACAAACTGTTTCTATATGCAGGTAGATAGCTTAGGTAGTGACCTGAGCTGAGGTTGTAATCGTGTTGTTATTTGCGTATTTGGGCTTTTCTTTCTTATGTGCCCTAGACCCAACTTTAAATGAAAAATATTTAGAACATTATTCTTTATCTATGGCTTAGGAACTGAACGTGTTTTCTAGTCTGAGGTATGTGGTTGCCAGAATCATTAATTTATTTCTTGCTGTATGGCAGAGAGAAGAAAAAGAGGAGAGGAACAATGTTCTTTATGGTCTTCATGGGGTTGATCCTTCTGCTAGAGTCCATTTTCCTGAGGCATTGTTGCATATCCATTTGAAAGTGTTTTTTTAAGCATTCCTCCAAGCAAAAGAATGATCTAATAGTGAAGGCATAGAAGAGGGACTCAGAATATTAGTCTTTTTAAGTAAGTGCTCTCAAATATCCCACGTGATCATGGGCACTGGTATTCTGGACTGTTAAAGAAAACGAATTTCCTTACCTCGCGCATTGTCAGCCCACTCTGAAATCTGTAGATAAGAGATGCAAGTGCAAAGTATTGTAATATTATAAAATAGGAGCATTGACATTAACACCAATTTTACAAGTACTATGCACAAAAGTACTTCTGGAAGAATGTTTCTTTAACTAATAAAGCCTGTAGAAAGAGTATTATAAAGTATATTACAACATAAAATTGAGCTGTTAAAAAAATAGACTGGCTTAAAAAGCACAAACTCTATGTACAAACTCAAACATCTATCCAAAAATCTATCAGGTGAAATTGAGCTGAACTCTTGCAACTAGAAGTGTAAAGAAAGAATCCTATTTGCATGCAATAATGGCATGCATTGAAAAGGCCACTTTTCTCATGTCTCTGACATCTAGATTAGGATCTGTGCTGATTCATCTGTTCTTTCTGATGTGTCCATTACCAGATCAAGTACAGTACCTGACCCTAAAGGAACAGGCTCTTCCTGGAATTTATCTCACTTTATGGACTCAAGATAAACCTTTTAACTAGAGTTTCTTCCTTTGCATGGGCTGGAAGATGAATTACTTGCATCTAACCTGTCAGGCTCCTTTCTTAAAATATTTTTTTCCTGCCTTGGTGATTAAATGAGAGGATTGTGATCTTTAAAATAGAAATCCTATCATGTCATTTACAAAACAGCATCTGAGTTCAGCAGGTAGGAAGTTCTCAGAGGTGGAAGGTTCTGTTTCACATACTACTTAGCCCACAACTCTGTGTTGTTTTGTTGTTTTTTTTCTTGAGGGTGCTCACTGATCTACACATTGCCTGGAGATCTGCTCAAAAGGCATCAGGTTCAAGAGTCTCAGCGTTGTTCCCACACTTTCAGTCTTCCCCCCACTGAATTATGAAAGGGGACAATTTTAAGAATTTCTGGTTGGTGTAAGTCAAAATGCCCATGCTCCATGGTTTCTCTGGGGCATACATGACCTCATCCAGACACAATCCCAGATGTGGCAGTGGCTCCATGTAGACCCTTACAAAAAGAAGAAAACCAAATCTTGATAATCTGGAAGAATGACCTGAAGAAAATAAGATGCAGTTCAATAAGGATGAGGTCGAAGTGCAACTCTTGGGAATAGTCAGCAGCAGAAATGCTAAGAGGGGAGCAACAGGCTAGGCAGCCATTCTGTGGTAAATAATCCGTGCTTTGTGCAAATCAGAAATTGATGGCAAATTAATGCCACAGTGTAATGAAAAGGTGCCTATGAAGGACATTTAAACAGGAAGATAGTATTATAAGATATAAGAAGTAATTCAGCTCTCCACTGTACCAGTAGAACCTCAACTGCAGGTTAATCCTGCAGATAATCTGGAGGAAAGTAGCAAGAATGGTCAGAGACCTCAGGAACACAACACCTTAGGCAAGACTGTTGTTGTTTTGTTCTAGGCACCAGAAGTCCTCACAGGGGCATAATAATGGTCCTCAAGTATGTAAAAGCCTTCTGCAAGGGGAAGGGAATTCTCTATTTTCTGTGTCCATGGAAAATAAGAGAATAGATAATGGATTTAGACCATAGCAAGAAAGATTTGAGTCAGTCATTAGAAGAAGCTTTTTTTGCAGAAGAGACAGTGAAGGATCTGAAGAGACTGTTGTGAGGGTATTGTGGGTTTACCAGCATTAATGGTTTTACAGAGACTAGATCAATGTCTGCCAGGGTGAGCACTGGGCAGCAGATGCTGCCTTGGAGGAAGGAAGTGGATAAGGATCCTCAGCTTTCATCATCCTATTTCAATGACTCTTAGTTTTTATCTCTAGTTTTGACAGAGGCAAATGCCCCAGCACTCCAGAATGGGTTGTATTTTGCATTAAAAGACAAAAATGCTTCTTGCAGCAGAGGAAGATGAGGAAGAACCAGAGATGCCTGTCGGTCCTCGGCCTCGCCCAATGTCTGAGCTGCACCTCAAGGAAAAGGCTGTGCCCATGCCTGATGCCAGTGCTTTTTTCATCTTCAGTCCTAACAACAGGTATTTAAGAGACTGCTTAGCTGGAACAAGGAGGCGGAGAGCAGGTACCCCTTCCATGCTGGGCCCCAAAGGTTATGTGATACAGAGCTTCCTTCCAGCAGTTCATATCAGAGACCTCCTTTGACCAATTTCTCCTTTAAAGGGCCTGGCATCCTCATGACAGCACAACTGTAGGGAGCCCCCTGACAATATTAAATGGGAGTTCATGGCACCTGCAAGGCTGATTGAAGACACAAATCATTAAAGCTTCAGAAATAAGGGACCCGGAGGCAAGTCAGTAATTGGAATTCCCCAACATATCCAGGTCCAAACTGTGAGCAAGCCATCATGCAATCAGTCATGCATGTGGTAGGGGCTTTCTGTCCTAATGGCTGCTCAAAATCCACTCCCAGTAGGGAGTTCATGTGTTTCTACTCATTCCTACGCATCAACAACAAGGAAACAAGCAATGGGAGGAGGAGGATTAAGTCCATAACTCTGAGGGGAAGCTGAGAAGAATAATTCTTCTCCCACACTCTTCCCTTTGGCTCCTGCAACGTAACTTCACATTGCCCCACCTGTCTTTCCAACACGATGTGTGAGACAAGTACTGTGAGTGGAGGGCTGAGCTATAATACAGAACAATATCTCCTTCCAAGGGTGCAGAAATGAGCTCCCTGCCTAGTAGTGTGTGCAGTACCATGCATCCCAACATCTCCCTTGGGGACTTGGCCTCCAAACACAGCCCGAAAGGAGGGCAGGGCTATAAAAGCACAGCTGAATTCAGAGTCTGTCTTTCCACAGCAGGGCTTGCGCCACTCCTCCTTGGGCATGTGAAACAGGGAGGGACTAATGATGATTGGGACTCATGGACTCTAATGCCAGCTTTGCCACCCACCCACTGTTGCTTGTTGAAGAAGTAAATTAACCTCTGCAATCATCTGTAAAATTGCTATAATAGTGGTTTGGAGGCTTAATAGCCAAAAGTAGAGCTAAATAGATTAATGAAGTGCCTCTGGAATTATGCATAGGACTGTTATGAGGTTTAACTCCTCGTATCCTGATACCAACGTGTGGAAGGTGCTGTAATGATCTCCAGTAAGCATGCTGCTGTTTGATGGGAGATGGCTACTTCTTTACTTGCTAGTTTCCCACTAACAGCACCAAGCACTTTATATTAGGGTGATGTTTAGTAGATGCTCTGCATGGCATGATGTCCTCCCAGGAGCTCTTTGCAAATGCCAGCCTGCTCTATATCCATTTCGCCAGATTTGTGCCCTGTTAGCAAGGTATATCCTCCATAGCTCCTGCTCAGTGACACTCCAGCCCCAGCTCAGAAAGACATTGGCCACCATGGAGCATGTTTCTGCTGGTTTTCCCCCTTAAATGAATAGGGAATAGTTCCATGAATGAAAGCAAGGGATATAATTTTGGGTTGGCAGGTTTCAGACCAGATCTAAATCACAAAAAGCTCTGTCAGGAGGGAGTGACTGTTCTCTCTTCAAATGCACCAAGCACGAGTCCTGCAGGCAGCTGATCGCTCTGTGTGCATCACTGCATGTTGTGGAGAGCCATGGCTGCCCCGCAGCCAGCAGGGCCAAGCACAGCTGCCTGGGCCCATCGTTCTCCCTGCTGCTGAGGCAGAGGGAAGCTGCTCTGCAAAACAATCCTCCAGGGCCAGTCCTGCTGGCAAAAGAGGAGGGGGGAATATTTCCCAGGTCTTGCTGTTCTCTGAGAGATAAAGTTATGCCTCTCCTCTCTCTTGCAGGTTTCGTGTCCACTGCCATCGAATCGTTAACGATAACATTTTCACCAACCTGATCCTATTTTTCATCTTGCTCAGCAGCATCTCCCTGGCAGCTGAGGACCCCGTCCGACACCTCTCCTTTAGGAACCAAGTATGCTTCCCATCTTCCTTCCCTCGCTGTGCATTAAAAGTGTGGTACAAGCAGATCATTAATTGAAGCCAGGAAAGGCAGAAAAGACTGCATCAGAGGCTTTGGGAGTGGCTCTCTTCCCTGATTTGTGCCTTTTGTAGGCTTTGTGTGAAATCATTGGGTTTTGCAGGGAACATGAGTCAGTGCAGGATTTGGCACCTAGTTCATTCCAGAAGCATGCATAGGGGAAGGAAGGACAGGAGGCTGAAGCAAAATTATTGTTCCCTGGGATTAAGGCATTAGAAATGGGCTGTAGAAAAACTGATTGGGATACAGGTAATTCTAATCTGGGGCATTTGCACATTCCCTTTGGAACATTTGATCTCCTGCCACATGCTTTCTTTTGAACTAAAAATCCCAGGGCCTGATTTTCACTTTGTTCACACTGGTGTAAATCAGGAGTAATGTTCTTGAGTTTGATGTAGTCACTCTGGGCGAAATTGGTGTCATCAAGGTTAGAATCAGGCTATTTGAAAGCAAGCTGCAAAGCTATCATTAAATTTGAGATAATCCTCAGAAAATATGCTGTGCTCCTCTCATCACCAGCCTGGGGGAAGGACAGGAAGGCAATCAGCACGGGAAATACATTCTCACCATCTTTCCTGACCATTCTTATTAGCCTTTTGAAATGTTCAGTGCTCCCTTAACTTTGCCAGTGGTTGTTGCCATTAATCTGGGGTCATTGCAGAAATCAGAGGAGTCAGTAGTCATATGTGAGACTTCTGATCTCTGCTGTCTGCAGTGGCATTTTGGTGCTTTTATGCTGGAAGAGCTTGCTAGGCTTAGCGTGGGACACTATTTTTGTTGTTTAATAATAAAACCTTAATTTAATGCTCAGTGTTCTACCTCCCTGAAATATCCTGGCCTGAGCACGCAGTTGAACACATATGTGCATGCAGAGAAGGTGTTAATGGAGGTTTATTCCTGAGCTTATCTCAGAGCTGCTTTGCATTTTGTCCTGAAGGAGGGTACGAAATAATACAGTCAAACCTGTGCCACCAATGGCCCACTTGTGCACGGCTAAGTGTGCCTACTATATAGGGATAAATGTATGTCAATATGTATTAGCGCTGCAACATGATGTCAACTGGTATATAGGCTTCTGAATGCCACTGAAGCTGCCACAGAATCTGTAGCAGAGAGATTTAAATGAGAAAAGAAGTAGTCAAAGCTGGTTGTCCCGGATAAAAGAGCTGAAGGTTTGGGGCAAAGTGTTGTCTTGTGTATTTGAAGCCACTGATGTTGCATGAAAATCTGTGTTTAATTTTTCCAGGTACAGATGTTAAAAATGTATCATACAAGGGGAGACTGACAAGATGTTTGGGTTGCAAATGTGGCCTACCTTTACACTTTGACAGTAGAACAGTAAGATTGTGTCCTACCCTGTGCCCACACAGAGGCCTGGGGGGGGGGAAGAAAGAAAGCAAGCTGAAAGCAAACTAACTGCTTCTACCTTGACTCTGGGACAACATAATCAGGCATTAACCTGTGCACAAGGACTCATGCAGACTAGTGCTGCTGTTGACACAAACTGTCCCAGGGCAGGAAGACAGGAACGGAGAGAACAGCCTCCAGCATGGGCTAACAAAGAGGCTTGGAAACTGCTTCTGTCCTGGGGTGGGCTAGTGGCTGCATCTTTCTTGTGTCACACAGGGCTCAGGAAGCAAGTTTTTGGAAGTGCCTCCCCAGTCTGATCAAACAGCCTTTAAAGCCCAAGCAAGTCCTAAGTCTTTATGTGCTCACAGTATTCTCCTGTTTGTACCACAGCAAGGTGCTCATTCATTTTAATATATTCTAGAGTAAATTCATATTTAGATGATAATAAATATGCCTGCTGATAAATGGTACTGCCTGCATAGGTGGAGCAGTGATCATTTTCATTAGGCATGATTTCATCTATAAGGGACGTCTTTACTAGCTGCAGCTTTGGGGCCAGATTCACCAGTATGCTCTAGCTGCTTTGCAGTGCTCTGGTGATGTAAAGCAGCTGCAAGTACAGCTTAATCATCCACTTTAATCGAGTTTATGGCTGCTTTATGTTGGTGGAGTCATGCAAAGCAGTCTGAGAGTACCCATGAATCTGGCCCATTGATTATAAAATTATTCCGTTGATATAATAACCAAATGTCAGGACCTACAAGGCAGCAATGCAAGAGGACGTTTTCAGTTATAATGTGTATAAATTAATATAGGATACAATTGAGATCTGTCCATCCTTGAAATGTCCCTTTTTAATTCTCTAAGTTGCAAAAATTGATAGAGCCCAAGACAGATTTGAAGAAGTAAGAACAACTTGGGGTCAAAAATTGAGCGGTGACCTGAAGAATTTTAAGTTACACAGTAGCAGTAAGTGATACATCCCCCTATTTGACACTCAGTGTCTGCAGATTAGTCTAGATTTGGATCATGCTTAAATAGTGCAATCTAACATAACCCTCTAGTTTGCAGTAGCTACCCCACTGCTCGTGGCATACCAAGCTGTAAGGATGTAGCCACCTATAAGTCTGAGTTAGGGTGTGGGCATTGAGATACAATAAACACCTGTGGGATGGGAGAGGACAATTTACTGCTCTATGTTTATTAGTGTTTTAGCAGTAAAGGCTTAAATTTCACAAATTATAAGTTTTCTACAGCTTCCATATATTGGTCTTCAGGTTTAGAATTCAGTTAAGCTAAAACAGCAGTACTCCAAGGGCATGATACTTTTGATTTTCATCATTTGTAGTGTAGATAACACTAAAATGGCTTGGGATATTGGAGTACATTGGGAACAAAGAGAATTCAGTTCTGGTCCCATTAGTCAGTGAGAAAGTTCCCATTTGCTTTTGTGGGGTGTCAGTTGACTGGCAGTGAACAACATTTCTGTCGTTCATGGTGTTACTTTGAAAATCACTTTACACTTCCAGACTTGCTGTTGCCTTCTGTGACACTCTAGGGCCACTTTTTGTGGTGTGCTATGCATGCCACCAGTATCCCCATCACCAGGTCTAAGGTCATGGGAATGACGAGTGTTTCAGCTTGCCAGTTATCCAGGATGCCAATAGAAAGATGCAAGATTTAAGTTAGGCACCTTTAGCGCACGACCAAGTTATGGTTGCAATGCAAGAGCCGGGATTCTGTTTGATTGGCAGAGTCTTTGTTATTCATCCTAATACAGGCCAAACCAGGATAGAAAAAAAAAAAAAAAGAGCTAGAGTATGAATTTGCAGTTTGCTTTTCTTCCTTTGTGAGAGGCACAGAACAAGCCTGAATGGAAGTTAATAAGAAGGAATCTCATGTTTTCCACTGAGAAACCAGGCATCCCTGTATTCTCAGTTTGGAAGTCTACTTGGGAAAACCCTTGAATCGTCTGTTGTTTATCTAATTTAAAAAAAAAAAA
>VZTL01004905.1:0-11131 GCA_013400535.1 Scopus umbretta
ATAAAATAATAATGATAACAATATTATTATTATTCATAATAATAATAAATTTAATAAAAAGGAAAACAATGAGAGAGAGAGAGAGAGAGAAACAAAACCCAGGAAAAACAAGTGATGCAATTGCTTACTACCTGCTGACCGATGCCCAGACAGTCCCCGAGCAGCAATTGCTGCTTCCTGGCCTAGTGCCCCCAGTTTCCATACTGAGCGTGACACCATAAGGTATGGAATAGCCCTGTGGCCAATTTGGGTCAGCTGTCCTGCCTGTGCCCCCTCCCAGCTTCTTGTGCACCTGGCAAAGCATGGGAAACTGACAAGTCCTTGACTAGTGTCAGCACTGCTTTGCAACAGCTAAAACATCAGTGCTTTATCAACATTATTCTCATTCTAAATCTAAAACATGGCACTATACCAGCTACTAGGAAGAAAATTAACTCTATCCCAGCCAAAACCAGGAGAGCGCCTCACCTCCTCCTGGCTGGCAATTTCAGTGTGCCCAGCAGTGTGGTGCAGAGGTCTGATGCTAGTCTATGGGCACAGTGGATCATGAGATCCTGAGAGGATCATTAGACATAGTTCTTTCTCCATGCCATTTGCCAACTTCATGGAGCTAGTGTAAGAACACAACTTAGAGAAAATCCATTCTGAAGGACTCTTGAACATTAGGAATCCATGATTTAAAACTTGAACAAAGGTATTGACTCCAGTGTACATGCTATTTGTATACAAATATCAGTAAAATACTGTGCACCTGCACTGGATAAATTACACACTGTGAGCCCTAGCTCTCTTGCCATCATATTAATCATGTGTCAGGGCTTGCTAAAGTTAAAACTTGACTGTTTTTCAAATGCTTGTCTTTGACTCTTCAAATCTCTTGTGCCTGATACATTTTCGATTCGTATTCTAGATAATAAGTGTTTACAGGACTGAATACTTGTAAACTAAAGGAACTAGATATTGAAAACTCAAATAATAAATAAAAATAAATTTTAAATTGTGCAAAATAGTTTAATTCATACTTTGTTAGCTGAACAATACATATGACAAACTGGGAACAGAAACAAAACCATGCAACTTAGTATAAACATTGACTAGTTCTTGTGAATTATCTAAGTAAGATGCAAAGGTATTGAAAAGACCAATTCAAAAGCAGTTCATAAACAAAAAATGTGGCAAAATAAAATGAACACCTGTATACTATAAGTTAGTCATTTAGTTTCTCTCAGCAAGATTCAAAATTAACATTAAAAAATTAAAACCCATCAAAGACTGCAGAACAAAAGTGGATACAAAGCCATGCAAATGTGATTTTTAGTTACTGCTGCACAGATTCCTTTCTAGTAAATGTCCCACTTAGATTTTAAAAGCACTCAGGATTTGCCTTTTGGGACTGAATTTGATTTCCCAGGGTGGCAACACTTTTACAAATACATAAGCAGTTGGCTTACAAAGAGTTCAATCATATGTAACATAGTAACTATAGGGATTTTACCTGACTTCTGTCTTTACAAAATTGGAATCATGATTTCAAACAGGGAAAAGAAACACTTCAGACTTCACTTCTGCAGTGTGAAAGCAGGGGTATTTTCCGATGCAGTTCCTGTGGAAGGAAACAGTATTATCCCAGCTTCCATCCGGCTAAATGTCCCCTTCCTTGATCAGCACAGGAATTTACATGGGCACTTTAGAGTCCCCTGAATGCCAATGCCATATTTCAGTCAAGTAGAGGAAGGAGGAGAGTACTACTCATTCTGGACAATGCTACACGAGTGTGTGCTGGGTGCTGGCATCCAGTGGGTCCACCACATTCCCGGTTCATTCAATGGTGCATAGACCATGCTGTATTCCTGTCACATTGGGTTCATTGCCCACAGACAAGGGGTTACTCTACAGAAGAACCTTGGAGGTATCCAGGGTTTCTGAACATCTGAAATCTCAGATAGATGTTCAGGCTCTGCTCAGGGGGAAACAAAAATATAGTATTTTGGAGGAAAAAAAGAGAACCTACTGAAGGAAGCTTGGTCCTGCTGAGGATCCATTTCACCTCACTGGTTATGTGGGACTGCACAGCAAAATAGTGTATGCAGTGGCAGATCTGATGGCTTTTAGCTGATGAAGGTTATTGTGCCAGTGGAGTGCATTTCACTTTGTGATGTGTTGTGGTGCTTGGCTTTGTACTAGTGTGGGCACTGTCCATCTCTACTTCAGGAGGGAAGTAAGACTCAGATTTTACTGAGGGTTATAAAACTCCAGTGAAGATAGACCCTACTATACCCAAGGTAAGAACCACCTGTCAGTGCATGAGTTCTTTATCCAGAGCACCCATCTGCTTTAGTGTTTATAACTGCACTCAGTACTTGTGCAATGATATATGATTGTTCACTGTTCCTCATGTGCAATGACACAGGCATGTTCAGCGTTCCTGACATTCACTGGGTACAACCCATTGTGCTGAAAAAAGTAACCCGGACTGGCCAGCTCTTCATGATTATTTCCATTCCATGCTCTTATCAGAGCTGTGGGGTTTGAACAGATCTATATGTTATTGCATCCCAGATAACAAGAAGGAATGACTGGGTTTTTTTGCAAAAATAGAGAAGTATGATTACATGTAATGTAAACATGTAGAAATATGTTCACAGATGTCCCTTCTAGACACCAGAAGAGGTGCTCCTGCAGATAGACTTCATCTATCTTCTTTATATTCTGTGGGGGGAGTGCAGGGATATTATCCAGACTGAAGTAATGTTTCATGACTATTCCTTCTGTAGCCTTATAAGATTGTTAGGACCATGGTTGATTTGGGATGAGTGTTTGAATATTAATTACTGGCACCAAAATCTTGCCAGCTGTTAATGTTTGTTCCAAGTTTCAACAGCAAAAAGTCAATGAGGTCAACTGATTTTAATTGATTTAATATTTTGGCCACTTCTAGAAAAGGAATTAGAAACTACGTGCTGTCCAGTTTGGGATATGGCAAAAATAATAAAAAAAATAAGGGTGGGTTTATAGTGGGAATAGTCAAATCCAACTTCTGTCCTTGAAACTCAGAATTTCCATCTGGAGATTATATCTTTTAACTCCTAGGAATGTCCTTTCATAGTCTGGCCTTAAAATGATGTGCACTGTCTTCTGTGCACTGCTACAGAGATACCAATGTAATAGAAACCAGCAGGGTGACTTCAAGCATACTTGTGATGCCACTGGAACCTATAATTCATCTTTGCGGGTTATTCTTAAATGGGCTTTTAAAGATAATCGACAAAGTGCTTTACGAAACTACACAGTGAAATCATCCCATTCAGGGGTGCATGTACAAAACATATGGAGGTACGCACGCATGTTGTAGCAGCAGGAGATCACTGCAGTAGCAGTAGCAGCAGCAATAAATTGGCACTCGGCAGCTAACAGAAAAGTAAACTAAGTCAGGAATTAGGTCCAGAATGCAAACACAGAAAGAATTTCACATACTGTGCCATCAGCATGCAAGTTTCCAGAAGCTCTTCCAACCCCATACTATCCTTCCTCTCTGCTCTTTCTCAGCCCCCATACCTCTTTCTGTGCTGATGTTCAGAGGGAACTTTGCTATTTCATTTGACCATATCATTCATTAAAAATAAAAAAAAGTAGAAAAAATATATTTAAAATCAGCAGGGATGAATCCCATATGACTCGTTGCCTAGCACAGTACAAAATGTACTCCTGTATGTACAGTACAACACTGCATTAAACCAGAAGGAAAATTCTTGTATAACCTTGGTGTAACAAAACTATCTGTATATTAAAAACAAGTCCTTATTTATTAAGACCCCCAAACCCCAACATCCATTTAAAAACTGGGCCTCTTTCAAAGTCTCTGAGTCATCATGAAGAACATGATTCATTCAATAATTCCAGCTCACCACGGCTCTCTTAGGAGTAAGAACAGATTCAGTTTTAAGCTTCCTCTGGCAATTTGAAAGCCAGTATCTGGCTACCAATCTCTGTTTCTAATCTTAAAGAGAATTGCATCCTTGCTGGTTCTGCATTCTTATCCTAAAAATGAACCTCACTCTTTCTTCTGAGTAATTTGGAGTATAATCTGCTTAAATGCCTTTTAAGGAGCCATGAAATTCTATTTTCCACGTCAGACATAGCTATTTTGAGGACTTGCCTTTCCAGGAGAGGGAATTTCACAAATATTAGTCCTTTCATAGAGCTAGGAACTGGTGCTGTCCAGCTGCGATCTCCTGGCCCCAGCCTGAAAACATGCTGTTATATAAAACCTCTGTTAACCAGAGACTGAAAAGATGCCTGCGTCATGGAACACATTTGTTCCAGGAATCCTCACCAAATGCAGGCATCTAATTAATTTCTTTTTGTTAGCATTAGGGCTACTCTATTAATTAACCTCTTGTGTCTCTTCGGAAGGAGCAAAGTAAAAGTCCTAGGACTGGCATTTCACTCTGTGCTTGAATGCACATATGGAAATATTTTCAAGCCAGTAGTACAGTGAGGATTTGTGCCTTTCCAGTTTAAGCAGCGCTTTCTGATGACTGCTTGCTCAGGAAACCTGGCCACCATTCAGGTGTATACATTTCTTGATTCTGATACTTAGAGGCAGCACTCCATACCTTTTGCATTCAATAACACATGCTGGGATTTTCATCGTGTTTTCTTATTGCTTTCCATTTAATGATGCACTGCATGGTGCTCTTAAAAAAATGCATCAAGTCCCCTTGATACACACCCAAAGAAAGCACGTGACTTGTTCCCCAAACCATCATGTGAGTTATTCTGCTTTAAGCATCAGAAAAAAACCTCCAAACTCCTGCTCCTTTTCTTTTGGGAACTTTTCAGATAGCCTGCCCTTTAAAAAAATGAAATATAATTGCAAATCGTCCAGACACTTTACTGAGATCACTCATTTCACACAGGTTATTAAGTAATGACTTACAGACTCTACAAAAAAAGCTGAATTTGCTGAGTTTTATATTCAAGGCTGACAGTTTGATCCACAATGAATTTGTTTGTTTTTCCGTACATGTAATTTTTTTTTTTTTTTTAGTCTGTACAAGGAGATGCATGCATTCTTCTTTTTGCTCAGTTTACTCGATTATTGTGGCCCTCCCAAATTATGCTGAATTATTTAGGACCTGATCTTGCTTTGTTTACAAAACTAAATTCTTGACATATTATACCAGGCATGTGATTTTTTATTTTTTTTAGATAGTCACCCTCAGCAGTAGTTTACACTCTGTGGTCTGAAAACCTTGGGAATGCCTGCACTGTTTTTAGGTGGTCTGCAAAAACATAACTAAGCCTGTGTTTGGGAGGTTTATATTTTCTGAGCAGGAGTCTGCCCCTGGATTAAAAACTTTTAAGACCTAAAATTAAAAAAAAAAAATTGATTGCAATCACTCCTCTACAATAAATCATATTAATTAGTTCCTATGCTTTCATTGCAGAACTAAGTAAATAGTGAATTAAATATGGTTGCTTGTGTGTTGATGGGGCTATTTACAGCAATAATGGTGCTGTCTATAGTTATGTCTTAAGAGAAAACAGTCACTGGAATACTCATAGAAAAATGAACAGCAGTACACAAAGAGGATGAAACTCAATTAGTCAGGTTAATTTTCAAAGTAGCAGTAAATGTTCTTCCTATTGTGGGAGAGCCTGAATAGAGAATTGATTTCAGAAGCATCTTAGAAATGAGATTTCCCTAATTAATTACTTCTTTGAAATTAAATACTCTTCTAACAAATCAGAACTGAAAAGGAAAAACAAAAGACCTTAAATCATCCTGATATACGCCTCAGAGAGGTCTGTTTTCTGAATTACCACTGTTTTAATTGTTTCTCTATTCCTTCAATGAATACTCAATTCTACACTAAGTTGGTAAATTGATTTGGAGTACTTGTGAAATGAAAGAATCACAAGGGCTGACAGCAAAATTTAAAGTAACGGAAAAGGATTTTTAAGCTATTTAAAATGCTTTAACTTTTTGGCTTAACCCACTTAGTTTCAATAAGCAATGTTAGAACAAGGACATTTTTACTGAAGGTCAGTCAACCTTGACCTTCTTTGGAGATGTGAAAATTGCTATCCAGGACAGATAAAATTATGCATATATACACATGCAGGCACATACAGAGATATTCAAGCAAAAAGAAATCAAGCATTTTTAAGTAAGAAAATATTCATTAAGTTATACCTTGACATTTCAAAGCAAAAGAAAACAAGAATTGATGTGACCCTGCGGAAGTCTGTCATTCATTTCTGTGGAATGAGGATATCCTTTTATATTTTGCTGAAGGCTGCTTAAGTCTACATGTAATACAATTGATGTATCTTCTCACAGGCTAGCTGCTACTTGATATGATTTATCACATCACCTAGGATGAGTGTAAAGAGAAAAACTAGAACATACTGATACAACTAAAGGAAATTTCTATATGGTGGTGAAATATATCATTATCGAATGACTACTCCAAAATACTCCAGAATAAACTGCCTTGGTATACAGATATCTGCAGGAAGTGTATATTGCTACTTTGTCACTACCTAAAGGATGAGAAATTTGATCTTCAGAAATGAGGCAAAGGTGCTGTTGCTCATCTTTGAAAAATGTACCTTCGCTATTGTGGAAGACCATGTTATGCACCAGTAGTTATCACTCTAGCTCCAGCTAAGGTGCATCCATCTACTCATTGATGACACAATCACAACACTTTATGAAATCAGTAGGATTGCTTGTACAAGGCTGTTTCAACCTAGTAATGAACTGGTAATCTGGAAGTATCAAAATAATAGGTCTAAAGGACTTCACTGAACACAAAATGATTATTGGTTTTTAAAGCAGCTAGGAAGGTCCAATCTTAGGCTTGTTGCTTAGGTATCCTCTTAAGGGACCGGCAAAGTGAGGAAACCTGACGTGAAGCTAAAGTTTGACTTAAGCTAAGGTTTGACTGAAAAGAGAATTTGTTACTCATGGATTTCTCTGTGTTGTATGAAATAGCCTCATGCTAGGCTGAAAGCCAAAACAGCCGCTCGTTTAAATTCCTTACCGTCTAGAGCACCCCAGGACTGGCTTTCTGGCAGTCCTCAGGCTGGGATCCAAGAATGAGGGAAATGAGTCCTTAAGCACACAGTCTGAGATGTCCTCACCTGGAGGGTTTGACTCTGTCTCTTCCAGCTATGCCACTCATCCTTGCTAGGGATGACAGCAGCCAGCAACAACGACCCTGGTTCCCTCTTAGAGGGATGCAAGCACTGGTGAGGTTGGGGGCTTGAGAGTAAGATGCCTCTGTGGGCAGCAAGTGTCTCATGCATCAAGGGTTTCAGGAAGTTCAGAGTGTGTTGGTGTGCTCTCATTGAGGTGGTGAGGATGCAAAGGGGAACTCTTGAGCTGTGTCCTCTGTGCCAGAAATAATGCACTCCTAATCATGGGCAACGGTAAAAATCCCACTAATATTCCTGAAACTAGGATTTAATCAGAAATCCCTAGAAAAGAACTTGCTGGAGACCCATTTCCAGACAGTTCAGAGACTCAAATACTTCAAGAAACAGAATTTTTTCTTGTTAGCATGCCATTCACTAAACCGTAACTTGGGGCCCCTGTTAATTTCTGAATGAGCTACTGGCATGGGATTTGTCATGTCATTTTAGACTAAAGACCTGCAAGTTTCAAGATATACTTATTCACCTACATAAAAATCAGTGGACATTTCTGAAGGGTAGTTTTCTCTAATCTTTTTTTTACAGTGGCATGAATATTATCTCAGATTAATGGAGTCCATGTAAAACACTACTTCATGGCATGTATGTGAGGTTTTGGCTATAAGAAACATTAGAAATAAATGCAGCTGGGTTTCTTAATACTGAGACTGTAGGATCCTCCCATACTAGATACCAAACGATACTGACAGATGACTCCAGTCATTTACTACTGACTTGAATAAATAATTGCAAAACACATGCTGTAAATGGTGTCCAAGTTGCACTACTTCTAAGAAACATTTGGATGCCCATCTTACTTTTTTATTTTTTGCATATTTTTAAAGATGACATAATTTCTCCTTTGTTTCCATTATGTAGCTGTGAAAATTAAACAAAACAAGCTTAGAACCTGCTGTCTGCTTTCCTGTCTGACAGCTGCTTTTAGATACAAGCAGGCATTCATTCTTCCCTGCCAGGGGTGCCAGCTTCTTCTAACTGCTCTTTCAGCAGCAGGTCTGAATAACCACCTCCTGATTCTGTTTGTATGGTGCTAACTGTCCTCACTGTGAGCTGATTCAGTGGCCCTGCATGCTTCTCTCTCTCTCTCTCTCATACAGTGTTGAGAAAAATATCCACTTAAAGCATCATAGAAAAGATGCAGATGGATGCTGTTTGCTACCTCCTTTCAAAAGCTGCTAATGAATGTATCTGGATGTATGTCTTTGCCTTTACATTCAGTCTGCCACCCACCTCCTTGGGTCAGGGAGTGTGAGACGGGAACTACACATGCTGTCTTGCGGATGTGCTGGTGTAACAGGACCTCTTGTGTGGGGCTGCTGAGCAGTATCTGTAATGGAAATGTTAAATAAGCCCATGCACCTAATTTTCCCCAAATGAGAGTGGCACTTTCCTTTCAAGCTCATGCCCGTTGACTTCCATGAGACCAGAGTACTCATCATCTTGAAAGCTACGCCTGTTAGCTGTAACAAAGGGGTATTGCTTGCTTTTTAACAGTACACAAGGTTACAGCTCATCAACATAGCATCAATAAAAGTGTATGAAATGAGACAACACTGTGACAATAGTTTTCCTCTTAGTTTGCGAAGGGGCACTAATTAGAGAGGATTTTCAGACATCAGACTGGGAAGTGTTTGCTTTGTGAAACAAAGATCCTTAGGATCAAAGCTGAGTCATAACATCTCTGTGGCCCCGAAATTTGTTTTTCTTAATGGAAATAGCATAATAAGGTTCAGAGCAGGAATCTTGTTGAACTCCCTACGCTTGACGCTGGCAAACAGCAAACATGAGGAATTATACGCAAGCCACAGTGAAAGCTTAAAATGATACCATGGCTGTGGAATTTGAGAGTCTTATAATTTCCAGTTCAAAATCTCCTCTTCAGAAGAAGAGACCTTGCAGTAGTGAATGAAGACACGTTTAATCATAAATGTACAAGGGAGCCTTTACAAGGATCTAGTGAAACCTGAAGGAGATGTAAGGGAAATCAGCTTAAGGAGGCTTGTACTTTGTGAGCACAGCACCAAACTCTGTGAGAGCGCCACATCCTGGTGCCATCATGACAAACAGCTCCCCATGCCACCCGTAATTCCCTGATGAGGAGAATGGAACTATTCACTGAGCAAAAAGCTGATTGGCACAAGAAAGCTGGTGGAAGGAGAGAGCACTCTATTTTGGGGGAGGTACATGGTATGTGTGATCCTTGTGTTGTCTATTAGGAGCACATTTCACTCCTCCATGACTGAAGAGTAATCCAGACATACTCATGACTCATTGCAGGCAAGAGCAAAAGAAAAAAAAAATGTTAATGAAGCTAATAATTACAAAACATCCAGTGACTTTAACACTCAGATATTTTAAACTATTCAGCCAGAGTATTATTTTTCACTTAACCTCAAAATCTCAAGGCTAGTGTAGCTGAGGCTGTCTTACAAAATAAAATTTGCAAAGGGAAAAATATTTTTCATAGCCAAAGAAAAGATTGTTTTCCATTATCAGAAATAATCACATTAGTGGAGAGGTTTTGAGACTTGCATATTTTCTAGAGCAGGAGGTGCCATGCATTAAGTGCTTGTATACAGACTTGCTGTGGAGGGGTACTTTTCCAGCTAGCACCGTATGTAGGAGCATCAGCTTCCCTCTCTAAGTAGCCAGGTCTCTGTGCCTCAGTGTTTGACTCTTCAAGGGATCATATGTTGCCCCGTATGTTTCAGATAATAACTCCCCACCAGGCTGGGGGGTCTAATTTCTCACAGTTTAATGGATAAGGAAAAAAACACTTCCTTATCCTGAATGTTCATGTTTCTTCCTTAATCCTCTGTACAATAAGATTTCCCAAAGAGTCCCAGCTTACGTTCATCACATCCAGAAGAGAGACATGCTCAAGCTTTACATGTTCCCCTGCTCTGCTAGCATTGCATCTACATGATAATCATGACGGACAGCTTGAGGCTAAGCAGCAAATATTTATGCTGTTATAAGAGCAGGATCTGGTGATAGAAAGGCCTTCCTAGAAAAGGCTTGAGGATCCTATGTCTGATGTCAGATCTGTGGCTGCAGACAGACATGAGTGCTTGTCCTATCTGCACTCGAGAGCCCAACCTAACAGGCTGGTGGGACAAAGCTGCACAAAGATGTGTGTCTGGATCCGCTGCAATAAATCTAGTAAAAAATAAGCATGATTCAAAGTAACTGGGTAGCAAAGGTAAGCTCACATAACAGGCCCACTGATGATACTTACTCAAAGGCTGAAGGGAAGATAAATAAAAAGGATTAAAATTATTTTGTTGTGTTGCCTTTTGAATTTATTCTTTCTGTTTGACTCCTGTCAAAATAAATTAGCCAAGCAACTCTTCATATAACCATCAAATCATAGAACACCAGGTTGGAAGGGACCTCAAGTATCATCTGGTCCAACCTTTCTTGGCAAAAGCACTGCCTAGACAAGATGGCCCAGCACCCTGTCCAGCCGAATCTTAAAAGTGCCCAATGTTGGGGAATCCACCACTTCCTTGGGGAGATTATTCCAATGGCTGATTTTTCTCATAGTGAAAAATTTTCCTCTTCTGTCCAGTTGGAATTTCCCCAGGAGTAACTTTTACACATTACCCCTCATCTTTTCCATGTGACTTCTTGTAAAAAGTGAGTCTCCATCTTCTCTGTAGCCACCATTTAAATACTGGAACATGGTGGTAAAGTGTCCCCTAAGCCTTCTTTTCTCAAGGCTGAAGAAGTTCTCTCATGGCTGAAGCCAGTTCTCTCATCCTTTCCTCATATGACAGGCTTCCCTTCCTTTGATCACATTTGTGGCCCTTCTCTGGAACCCCTCCAGCCTGTCCCCATCTTTTTTGCATAGCAGGGACCAAAACTGAACACAGTATTCCAGGTGTGGCCTGACAAGTGCTGAGTA